>QRFJ01001161.1:0-263784 GCA_006176705.1 Cocos nucifera | reverse complement strand
TGGATTTGACTGATATCTGCTCGTGACACTCACAGCATGGGCTATATCAGGTCGTGTACATAACATGGCATACATGAGGCTCCCTATTGCTGAAGCATAAGGGATCTTGCTCATGTGTTCTATTTCCTCAGGTGTGCTAGGGCACATCTTCTTGGAAAGATGAATGCCATGTCTGAAGGATACCAAACCTCTCTTAGAGTTTCTCATGCTAAACCTCTTTAGCACTTCCTCTATGTACATCTTCTGTGAAAGTCCTAGCATCCTATTCAGTCTATCTCTATAGACTTTAATTTCTAGAATAAAGGATGCTTCTCCTAGGTCTTTCATGAAGAATTCTTTAGATAACCATATTTTAACTATGGTTAACATGGAAATATCATTTCAATAAGGAGGATATCATCCACGTACAATACGAGGAAGATAACAGTGCTCCCACTGATATTTTTGAAGATACATGGTTCCTCATCTTCTTGATGAAACCAAATAATTTGATCACATCATTGAAAATGAATTCCAGCTCCGAGATGCTTGCTTAAGCCCGTATATGGATCTTTGCAGCTTGCATACCTTGTGATCAACATCACTGGATGTGAAACCTAGCAGCTATTCCATATAGATATCTTCCTCAAGGATATCCATTTAAGAATGCCATTTTTACATTCCATTTGCCATATTTCATAATCAAAATAGGCTGCAACAGCAAGCAATGTGGATGAATTTTAGCATAGCTACTGGCGAAAAAGGTATCCTGATAGTCAATGCCTTCACATTGACTATATTCTTTTGCCACTAATCTAGCTTTGAATGTCTCCACATTTCCATCTGCACCAATCTTTCTCTTGTAGATCCATTTACACCCAATAGGTACTATACCTTCTGGTGGATCTACCAAGGTCCAGACTTGGTTTGAGTGCATCGAGTCAATTTCTGACTTCATTGCCTCTAACCATTTCTCAAAGTCGATATCTGATATCACCTCATTATAGGTTTTGGGATCATCACCATGAACCCATTACCTACGAGAAATATTTTCTCTATTTCCTCTAAAATAGTACCTAAGTATCCTCTTCAGGAGGATGGAAAATTCTTTTCAATCTACGAGGTGGAGGAGGTAGTGATTGTATTGGCTCAACCTGATTTGGTTCCATTTGGTCCTTAGCTCATTGCTCTTGTGAGACTTTCTCATCGAGCTTGATCTGCTTTCCAATGCCGCTATCTTGAATAAACTATTTTTCAAGAAAGATGGCATGTCGACTCACAATCACATTATGATCTTCTGAAATGTAGAAATAATATCCTAATGATTCTTTAGGATATCCTATAAATCGAGCTCTAAAGGACCTAAAGTCTAACTTGTCCGCTTGTTGTCTTTTGACATGAGCCGGACAACCCCAAATTCTGAGATGACTCAGACTTGGTTTCTTACCATGCCATATATCTCATACGGTATGGTAGGAACGGTTTTAGAAGAAACCCTATTCAGTAAGTATATTGCAGTTAACAAACAGTATCCCCAAAAAAAATCAGGAAGGTCTGTGAAGCTCATCATGGATCGGACCATATCTAATAGGATTCCGATTCCTCCATTCTGAAATTCCATTGAGTTGAGGTATTCTAGGTGGAGTCCATTGAGAGACTATGCCATTTTTCTTGAGATAGTCCAAGGAATTTTTGACTAAGGTATTCACCTCCTCGATCTGATCGAAGAACCTTAATGGGTTTTTTAGTTTGCTTTTCTACTTCATGTCTGAATTTCTTGAACTTTTCAAAAGCTTCAGACTTGTGTCTCATAAGATACACATATCCATACCTAGATAAATCATCGATAAAGGTTATGAAGTAGACAAAGTTGCCTCTAGCCGGCACATCAAATGGGCCGCACACATCAGTATGTACTAGGGCAAGAAGATCCATGTGGCCCTTTCCCCATGTCCTACAAAAGGGAGCTTAGTCATTTTGCCATGAAGACAAGATTCACAAATTGGATATGACTCGAAAGTCAACGGACTCAATAGTCCGATTTTCTCCAATTTGTTAATCCCTATCTTCTGCTATATGACCTAGTCTTAGGTGCCATAGATACCTATCGTTTGGACTATCCCTAGGTCATTTCATGGCATTCACATTTTGCTCGATATTAAAAATAGATACATCAATATGTAACCGGTAAAGATCGTTAATAAGGAAACCACTTGTAATTTTATTTTTTTCATAAAGAATGTTACAATGATCCTAAAGAAAACTAATTACATAGCCTTCTAGTGCTAGGCATGAAATAGAAATCAAATTTCTGCTTGCTGTAAGCACATAATAACAATCTTTTAATACTAAGTCTAAACCAGATGGTAGTCAAAGAGGATATGTTTCTACGATCATGATAGCAACTCTTGCTCCATTTTTGATATGTAGGATCATCTCACCATCCCTTAGCCTTCTGCTATCCTCAAGATCCTGCATAGAAGTGCATAAATGAGCACTAGAACCAGAGTCAAGTATCCAACTGGATGTAGAAGAAACCGTAAGGTTAGACTCAATAACGAGCATACCTCTAGAAGAACCTCACTCCTTATTCTTCTGGTTGGTCAGGTAAGTAGGATAGTTCCACTTTCAGTGATCGTCATTATTGTAATGGAAATACTTTCTTTTGTTAGCGGCCTTCTTCTTCAGCTCTGTCTTTTTCTTCTTTCCTCCCATCTTCTGCTTTTCCACAGACTTCTTCTTCTTTCCAAAAAACTTTCTCTTGGAAGAAGTCCATTCTATAGCAAGCATTGAGCCTTTAGAATCTTTCATGAAAAGCTCAGCAGTAATCAGCATGTTCATAAGTTCGACCAGAGAATTTTGAAGTTTATGCATATGGTAGTTCATGATGAACTGCCCATATGCATCAGTCAAGGATTGCAGAATTATATCATTCTGCAGATCCAAGTCCAACTTCACTCCGAGCTTCTCAAGCTCTTCCAAGTCTTTGATCATCATCAGACAATGATCTTGGACTGACTGTCCCATCACGCATTTTAGCCTTGAATAGTCATTTAGTGACTTGATACTTGGCTGCGCGACTCTGTTCACCAAACATCTCTTATAGGTGAGCCAACATTTGGCGAGCAGTCTTGATATCTTCATGTTGGCACTGAAGCTCATCAGACATCGAGCCCAACATGTAGTATCTGGCCTTGTTATCTTCGTCCGTCCACTTATCAAGAGATGCTCTCTGTTCAACGGATGGATGAGCTGGTAAGGTGGGAGGGTCCTGATCCAATACATGAGTTAACTTCTCAAAATCCAAAATAATTTTGAAGTTTTGGAGCCAATCCTTGTAATTGGTCCGGTCAGTCTATGGGTGTCCAGGATACGTGCTAGTGGATTGGATGCAGACATTTTTCTGTAGAGAGTCAAAGTTTCTAGTTAGATATTGTATAATTAAGACTTGAACCAATTTATTTAGAAATTTTATTTTTAAATAAATTAGCTTCCACTATTTTCTTTGGATCCCTACACTTCCTCTGTAGAGATGCAAAAATCTTCATGATTAATGATTTCTAGTGGATGGTGCGGTCCCACCGAACTGACTCATCACCTCACCTAACAGTTATTAGGTGATGGGTTAGCCAATGAGTGAACAACTCTTGTTCAATGATTCTCTAATCATGGTGCACCAAACTTGGTCTCTAATTCATGAATCTCACCGTATGTCCGAAATATTGATCCACTCCTTAGTTAAGTCAGACCCACCATTTGCATAGATTGGATTTCCTAATTGAGTCTCTCACCATATCCAAAATATTGAGCCCAATCCATCCTCCAGCCCATAGCATCCAATGCCTAATAGACATGGTTGCATCTTTTCGATGCAACTGAGCCACTATAACCAGCCGAGAACAATCAACCCCGGGAAGGGCCCGCACATCTACAATGGTGGAAGACCTTAGACTTAATCTTTTCTTAGGGAGATTTGATTTAGGTCTCATTAAACTAGACTTGACATAGTCATAACCATTATGACTAACCTAGTGGCATGGGTTAGCTCGGATTATTGACCACCTCAGATCAGAACTGAGTCAACAAATATGGCCAGGTAAGTGAGATCGGTGGAAGGGATATGCCATTAACTCGATAAGAACGCATTCAGTCGAGTAGCTTCCCAATTAAAAATCAGTCGATCGTATCTGCCAAACTTACCTTAGACACCAAATTATTGAAGACAGAACCAATCGGATTAGCCTACAATCCAGACTCTAACCACTGAGCCTAATTAGGTCTTAACTTGATCGATCACATTCACGTGACTCGATCTTGACCCAGACTTAATCCTATTAGGCTGGTCAATTTAAGCACTTGTTGATCCCATCTAACCAACTCTTGATTCGGTTTGATCAACCGCTTAGACCTAATTGAGCTACCCAAGCCGAACCCAATTTTATGAATATGTCTTAGATCTGAAAATTCTTCAATTTTAGACCTAACATATATTTCATAATCTTAATTCTTAATTAAGTTTAGGGTTCATAAATAAAATATGTAAATAAAATCCTAGGATTTCAGGATCTAGGGTTTTGCAGAAAAGTAAGTTTTCAATTTCTGATTAAGGACGAACGTGCAGCACCCCTACACATCATAAGAAACATCCCCATCGAATGGGAGGAGAGGGTTTAAATCCCTACTTTGTTCTTATGATCGGACGGCCAAGGGGAATGCCTTAATCAAAAAATATAATAATCTACAAAAACTAGTTAGATCTACATCATATATCTCATATAAAAATTAGATCTAATTAAAATATTTTTGCATACATCTCATATATCATATCATGCATATTTTTCAGATCTAAATTATCTCATAATCATCTAAAAAATTAAATTTAAATTGATCATATCAAAATAAATTCTAATCTAGACCTAATTATGTAGAACTATTCTACAACAAGTCTAAACATGCATTCATCATATCTCATATGATCCAAAAATTAAATAATTTTATTTACTACTTTTTAGATCTTATTATAATATTTATAATATTAAAAAATAGTAAATAAATAGATCTAAAATTATAACTTAATTAAATTAAATTATGATTATACAAGACTATGTATAGAATAATTCTATTTTGCAACTAGTCATGCATCTCGTAAAACTTAGATCTAAATTATTTAATTTTAATTTTTTTGATTTTAGATCTGATCATATCTCATGTGACATCTAAAATCATTTAATTATTAGATCAAAAATAAATTTAAATTAAATCTAAATAATTTATTAGAATCTAGCTTTGATACTAGTTGAAGAAAAAATTTAGATTTCCTGGGTCAGATTTGTTCAGATCTGATTGGATTAAGAAAGATATTTCAAATTTTTTTTTTAAAATTTAGATCAGGTCTAAGATATTTTAGATCTAATTTTATAAATTTAATAAATAAAAATAAAAGATAAATTAAATTTGATTTAATTTTATATCTTGTTATTGGGTAATCGGATTATCCTATGATGATCCTACTGATTGCCTGAAGTTTTGAATCTAACCACGTAAATGCTTGACCTCAACCGATATCCACTCGGACTGGATCTAGAGATCTTCTCCTTCTTTATTATCTCTCCAAATATCAGATCTGAATCTAATTTGGAGGATCTTCAAAACTTCTTTTGAAGATCTGGAATCGTCTCTTACAGCAGTGCTGCTTCTTCCTTTCTCGTTGTCTTTCACTTGCCTGGATCGCACCAAACTGGAGCGCAAATCTCCTTGGGCATAGAGGAGAGAGAGGACTTAAAGATTGCATAAAGGAGGGAGAGGGGCAGCCTTGTGGCATGGGCTATGAGTGATTCTCTCTAAAGCTTGGTGCAGATAGGATTTTTATAGACCTTACTATGCCATGCAGTGCCACATCATCCCAGCCAATCACGTCACTTCATGCAATTAGATCTAAATCTGATTGGTGGGATGATATCATCTGATCCAATTAGATGAGAGCCCCCTCAAATCATCCTTAGGTGGTGCCAAGACTGATCAAAGTTGAGTCTTAGGCGCCTTCCTAAGTTGATTCCAAGAAGCAACCTTGAGTTCCATCTATATGGGACTCCAGGCAGCCCTATCCTTGGGCGCATGCCTCCTTAGGCATGCACCCCCTTCTTTCCATTTTCTAGCAAGGGGACAAGCTCTTATCTACTCTCCTTTGGGTGCATGATACATGGGTAGATGTCTAAGTATCAAAAGGTCAATGTTTGACCAAAGTCAAAAGATAAGAATTGGCAGGTGATGGAAAATGGCAGATGTTATCTTCAATTTATCTTATAAATTAAGACAACCTTTTTTTGATCTAGACAAGCTCCAGTCAGACCAAGTAAAGGTACCTGAGTGAGCATAAACATATTTGGCTCAGTCGAGATAACTTTTAATGATAGTAGAAGGAGAACATTAGGTTCAATCGTGTGCTAGCATGATTTTCTTGAATCGAATTGAATCTAATTTAAATTAATTGAACTAGATTAGTATAATTAATGATATCCAGATTTAAATTCTTATTTGTGTGATCCAGTTAGGTTTAGTTCTATATGGTAATGGGATATGTCGTGATCTCTATCATCATCATCATCGAAACATCTTTCGATAGATCAGAACTTTTCTGATTCATACAACTAGAATGATTGATCATTCAAATTATTCTAATTACTTCCAAAATCCACCAGTGATACCTAACAGTATATGGTGGCAATCCATCAGAACTAAAAGTGAACCTCTCGATGCAGTTTTCTATGTGATTAAGTTCCTCTATCTTGAGATCCAATTGGATTAGGGTTAAGGTGATCTCGTCAAATCCTAATATCTGTCATATGAATTAATCATTCAATTCAAGTCCAATGTGAAAATCCTAATAGAAACTCTTTCTATTATTTCACTCTACCATGGCCATGGGCTTTATGGACTTGATTCTCATGATCATCATAGGGCTGCTTCTCTTCTATTGAGGTAGATAGATCCCCTATTGGTGCAATCTAATTCTTATAATGAACATGCTATAGCCAACATATACCTCAAGATTTTGAATGGCTAGAAGATCGAGTTATGGTGTAGTTAAACTATAACACCTTTAAGGTGAACTGTTGATGCACCTCAGATCAAAAAACCAAACACACTACTGTAGCTTTGAGTCAGTCATCGATGAGAAGATAGACTTCCTTATGACTGCTCGAGGTGGTCATGCTCAGTGTCCTCATTCGCTAACAAGTATCTGTACTTTCACTCTGATGTCTCTATACCATAGACTCAAGACTCATCTACTATAAAGAAGCGATTATACACCAACCTTCTAGATCAATCACCATTCTTATGATGATCCTACGGTCGGGAGCATTCTATGAGTTAATAATGAAAATTCTTATCTTAAATTTTTAACTCTTAAAAATAAGAATTATCATTACTATTAACTCAAGGGATGTATCACAAAGACTAAATACACATTTATGATAAAAAATAATTTATTTTATTATTTATAGTTAAAATTATAATTTTACCCCTACAAGTGTATTATAAGTGTCAGCCAATTCTAATTTCTAGGGCACACATATCTAACATTTATGTTATGCTCTTTTTCTCTTTTTCTTTGTGTACTTTACATGCTTATAATTCTTGCTTTACTTTTCTAGTTTGATTTTGTTATCTTAATTCTACTGCTTATATTGCATACATTTCATCAACCCACCTTGGTTAAAATCAAAGAACATACTTGTTTAGAAAGTAAATTTGGTTAAAATTTTATAAGAACCTAATTCATCCCCTCCTCTTGGGTTGCTATCTCTGGGCAATAATTGGTATTAGAGCAGATGCTCTATTATTGATTTTTGATCTAACTGTCAAGAGTAAAAGATCTTGGCAACCCAAATGGAATCTTTTTTGAATGAAGGCCATTCTATTGATTGTCCCTCATTGTTAAATGAATTAAATTACATACATTGAAAAATTAAAATGAAAGAGTTGGTACAATCACATGACTATAACTTATGAAAAATTATTGTCAATGGCCCTCGCATACAAAATACATCATTTATTGATGAAGAATCAATGCATCTAAATGCTAAGACTTTAAATATACTTGATTATTTATTAGATATAAATGAGTTCAATCAAATTTTTTCTTGCATTTCAGCAAAAAAAGTTTGGAAGAAATTGAAAACTATTTTTGAAGGAGCAAAATAAGAAGAAATATCAAGCTCCAAAGAAGACAAGAAAGCTCACCCCAACCTATGCTTCGCATCTTATGAGGATGAAAAAAAAAAAGAAGAAGAAAAAATAAAAGAAAAAGAGAACATTAATTAAGGAAGAGCAAAGCAAAGAAATAAGAAATGAAAAAGAGGAAGAAAGTACTATAAATCTTTGCCTCATGACCAATGAAGATAAGGTAAATTTTGAAAATTCTTTTCAATTTACTTTTGATAAGTTATTTGAAGCCTTTAATGAGTTATTGGATGAATTTAAAAAAATTAAGGCTAAAAAACAAAGAACTTAAAAGATCAAATCTTCTTTTAACTAAAAAAAATAATGAGCTTTTAAGTAAAAAAGAAGATTTCTTGAAAGAAAAGAACCTTTTGGTTGAAAAAAATAAAATATTGATTGAGCAAGATGGTTTTTTGAAAGAAAAGCAAAGTTTAGTTGAAGAAAAGCAAATTCTTTCAAAATCTAAAAAATTCTTAATTAAAGAAAAAGAAAAGCTTTTAAAATCTGAAAGATCTTTTTTGGAAGAAAATGCTAAACTAAGAAAAGAGATTAAAAATTTAAAATCCATGCTTGAGAAGTTTATACTTGGATCATAAAAGCTTCAAGCAATGTTAAACAATCTAAAAACTATTTTCAATAAAATCAAAATTAGATATAATCTTTTAAGAAAATAAAAATTTATTAAGAATATGTTAACTAAATCTTAATTAAAAATCACTCTATTAGATGCTTCAAATGTAACAAAGTTGGTCATAAAATTTTAGAATATAATATTAAAAGAATTGGTCAAACTTTAATCAAACAAATTTGGATTTCAAAAGAAACTATGTGCTTTAACATCTATGGACCTAAGATGACTTTGGTATGAAAGATTAGCAAATGATTTTGTAGGTTCACTAAGGATCCAATAGAATAAGAAGAGAAAAATTCTATGGATGGATGTCTTGGGAATAAAATTGGATGGATGATGATGTTTGGTAAAATATAAACTTTTCTCACATCATGCGATCATTGTTTGCTAAATATATTTTGATTATTAATTAGCATAATTGTTAAGCATGTTAGATTGATTTTGATGATTTTATTTTTGCTTAAAATGATCATACTCCTTGAATAGAAAGTTTGATTTATTGAATGTATTAACTTTAATGATTTGCTAATATGTATGCATATGATAACTCTTTTCATGCTTTGATAAGTATGATTAATTTTGATACTAGCAATAATTTGAATATTTTGATTTTTAAATCAACATGCTCTCTTCTATTTATCATACTATGGATGAAATGATTTTATCTTAAAATTTAGCATGATATCTTAAGCCTCCCCATATCAATTTTATAATTGATGAATTTAATTTAAAAAAAAATACTTAATTGGGTGTGAATATTTTAATTGCTAAACCTACAAGAAAAACTAATTTTTTTTGCATTTTTTATAAAACTAAACTTTTAAAGAGGACTTCAATTTTAAGTGATTGGTGTCAAATATTTTACTATTTGCCATGTATTTGATTGATTTATCTTTTGACAAAAGGAAAAAAATATCTTTATTTTAAATCTGACTTTGCATAGCTATATGTTTGATATGATATCATTTGAAATAAATTCAAAAATATATATTTCTTTTGAACCTATGATTGCTTGATATTTCTTAAGAAAAGAAAGAGTTGATCTTTTTGAAGAATTACTGAAAATTTCTTTATGATTTGTCTTGATTGATTTGCTGATATCAATTTAAATTAATTTATTATTCAAAATCCTCAAAACTATTTAATTTGAATTAATTTATTTTTATCAATTTAAAACTAAAATCATTGGTATCAAGCTAAATTTATAAATTAATCTTTAAATGATATTGAACTATTAAGAAAATCATGATTCGATCTAAATTTTAGTTTAATTGGTATCAAGAAGTTTCTTTATAAGAAAATTTTTACTTTTGGTATCATTGGTATCATTCTTGCCTTTCATTTTATTGTATTATTTTTTGGCAAAAAAATTGGATATAATATCTCAAATCTATTTTACATTGATATACTCTTGATATGATATCTCTTGAGATAAATTCAAAGAATCTCATACATTTTTTTGAACTTAATTGAGTGAATATTTTATTTGATTAATACTTATTTCACTCAATTGATGCTTATACTTTTAAATTATATTTAATTTTAAAATAATATTATTTGCTAAAGTAAGGGAGGAAAATTATTAAAAAAGAAATGATCAATTATTTGAAAAGGACTTTGAAATTGAAAATATCTTTCAAATTTAGAAAATCTAAATTTAGTAGTTAAATTCATGTTTAATCTCCTTGATTTGAAAGAAAAAGGGAGAAAAAAATTTAAAAGTAAATTTATCCAGTATTAATTATGAAAAATAAGGAGAGTGATATTATCTAGCTTTGATTGAAAATTTTAATTAGCTTCTATTAAGGTAAATGAACATTGATTTCATTATACTTTTGAGCCTTAATATGATGATTCCATTTGATCTATATGCTTTTGATTTAATTGTCAAATCATTTTTGAAAATTATTTGGAGTGAAAAGAAGTTTGAGACACATTCTTACTTCAAATAAATTAATTTTGATATATTCTTATAATTTTGAAGCTCATTGATAAATATAATACTGAACTTTTTATGTGTCAAACTTTAAACTTGATTTGCATGATCATTTTTAGAAAATGATTAGAGTTAAATTAAATTTAAAAATATATTCTTACTCCAAGAAATAAATTTCTAAACTAAAATTTAAAATTTATTTAAAAAATTAAATTTAATCCTAAATTTTTGATGTGCATTGCAAAATTCTTATGAATTATTTGTTTCAAAATAATTTTTACTAAAAATAATGAATTTAAAAATATGATTATCTATTTCTTTGATACTACTTATTTTACTTTGCTCGATACATTTTTGATACATATCTTTCTCAAACTCAATTGCCTAAAATTTTTTAAGAAAAGAAAAGATTGAATATTGAATTAAATGCTATGCTTGATTTCATGTTCAAATCTTTTGAAAAGCTCTATTCTTCTTAAAGTTTAAAAATGCATATCTAAAAATCTGATTAATGATCATATTAATTCAAAAAGAGGGAGAGCCTTCTAAAATTAAAATGAATATTTGAAACTTAGTTTGAATTAAAGGATAAATTTTTGAAAGGAAGATGATTCATTTAAATTGATTTTATGAATTTAATACATCTCTAAATTTAATGCATTGATGTTGATAATTTCTTTCCATAAGCTTTTTTGATGTTGTTAAAAAAGAGAAGATTTGTTGAGTATATGCTATGTGAGCATATATTATTTAAATGTGCTTAAGCCTATACATTTCATGATATTGCTTGAGACATTCAAATTTAAGTTAAAAGAGTTTTGGTATTAGCTTTCATGAAGAGTGTATTTATAATTGTGTATATCATTACTTCATGATTTATACTAGTCAATTTATTAAAATATATTAAATTTTATTTTTATGCATATACTCAAAATTTTTGCCATCATAAAAAAGGAAGAGATTGTTGATCCTATAATTAATTTTGATAATTGCTAAACTTTGAGTGTTTGAGTATTTAACCATGTGTTTCATGAGTGGATGTAGGTCTTTCCTAGTATTTAAGTTGAAGAATTATTTCAATAAAAGATCTACAAAAATTCATCAAGTCAGGATCTTTAAAGAAAAGATTTTTCTTAAGCTTTCAAGGATCAGAAGAAAGAGAGCTCTTTGACAAAAATATGGAAGGCATAAAGTAGAATTTAAATAAAAATGAAATCTCTTTGATTGGAAGCAAAAATTTCTTAAAATAGACTTGGAGCAATTTTCGAGATGTCTCAAAATTTTTTCAAGAGCTCTCGAGTGGACTGGTACATCCAAACACTATCTGACATGATTTCAAGAGGTCTCATGGGATTCTCGAGAGGTCTCGCGGTTCTAGTAAGATGTCTCGTTCAGAATCGAGATGTCTCGATCTCAGATGATGGAAACCCAATTTATTTGCTCTGAGAGCAAGAGGTCTCATAGAATTCTTGAGAGGTCTCATAATTCTGATGAGACATCTTAATTCAGAATCAAGAGATCTCAAAATCTAGTGAGAGGTCTCATAAAAAATTGAGAGGTCTCATTTTGTGCGAACAACCTTCAACGAATAGTTTTGCAATGGCTATTTTCAACCCGAATGGCTATTTCAGAGCTCCCAATGGCTAGAACTCTCACTCCAACAATTTTCAAAGATATTTAAAGGTGGAGAATCAATTAAAAAAGAAGATTAAGAATTTTTAGAGAGAGAAATTATTTTCCAAACCTAAGGGATTTATTGCACATCAATAAAAAAGAAAAAAAGATGAATTTTGCAACGATTTCAAAGGACATTCAAGAGCTATCTTGAACAACTTCTCAAGAATCTTCTTAAGCCTCAAAGAAGAGTTTTCAAGCTTCAAAAGAGCTGATTATTCAACCTCTTCTTCATACTCAAAGAGTTTCAACTCTATTTTTTATTTTTGTGCTAAAATTCTTATATTATATTTTTGTTTCTTTATAAGTTGCTTTGGGGGAAAGAAACTTGGGAATTAGGCCCATCTAAGTCCAGAATTAGATATTGTTGATTTTGATTGGTGAGCCTAAAAAATCAACTAGATTGTTTGAACCTCACTCGGTGTTATTTTTTGGTTCTGAAACATAGATCTGACCTAATGAGCTAGAAATTTCAAAAGATGTATATTGTGTTAGATATATGTGCCCTAGAAGCCAGAATTGGCTGACACTTGTAATACACTTCTAGGGGCAAAATTATAATTTTGACTATAATATCAATAAAATGGGTTATTTTCTATCACATATGTGTATTTAGTGTCTGTGATACATCCTTTGAGTTAATGGTAATGATAATTCATATTTTCAAGAGTTGAAAATTTAAGACATGAATAATCATTATTAACTCATAAAATGCTCCCGACCATAGGATCATCACGAGGATGGTGATTGATCCGGAAGGTTGGTGTACAATCGCTTCTCTTTAGTAGATGAGTCTTGAGTCTACGGTGTGGAGACACCGGAGCGAGAGTACAGGTACTCGTTAGAGAACGAGGGCACTGAGCGTGACCACCTCGAGTAGTCATTAGGGAGTCTACCTTCTCGTCAATGACTGACTCGATGCTGCAGTAGTGTGTCTGGTTCTTTGACCTGAGATGCATCGGCAGTTCACCTTGAGGGTGTTATAGTTTGACTACACCATTACTCGGTCTCCTAGCCATATGGAACCCTGAGGTGTATGTTGGCTATAGCATGTTCATTGTAGGAACTGGATTGCATCAAGATGGAATCTATCTACCTCGGTGGTAGAGGAGCAGCCCTATGATGATCATGAGAATCAAGTCCAGAAGTCCATGGCCATGGCAGAGTGAAATAATAGAAAGAGTTTCTATTTAGATTTTCACATTGGACTCGAATCGAATGATTACATCATATGACAGAGACTAGGGTTTGACGAGTTCACCTTAACCCTAATCTGATCGGGGCTCAAGATAGAAGAACTTAATCACACAGGTAGCTGCACCAAGAGGTTCGCATTCAGCTCTGATGGGTTGCCACCATATACTGCTAGGTGTCACTGGTGGATTTTGGGAGCAATTAGAATGATTTAGATGATCGATCATTCTAGCTGTTCGAATCAGAAGAGTTCTGATCCATCGAAAGGAGTTTCGATGATGTCGATGATAGAGATCATGACATATCCCATTACCATACAGAACTGAACCTAACTGGGTCACACAAACAAGGGTTTGAATCTGGTGATCATCAATTGAACTGATCTAGTTCAATTGATCTGAATGAGATTCAATTAGGTTCAAGAAAATCGTGCTAGCACTCGATTGAACCTAACGTTCTTCTTTTACTATCATAAATAAGTTGTCCTGACTGAGCCAAAGGAGTTTGTGCTCAATCAGAGGCCTTCATATGGTCTGACTGGAGGTTGTCCAAGTCAGAAAAGGTTGTCTTATTTTGTAAGACATTACCTGCCATTTTTGGTCACCTGCCATTTCTTGTTCTTTGACTTTGGTCAAAAGTCTACCTTTGACTGGTCAAACGTTGACCATTGACACTTTGACTTTTGACCACATGTCATGCACCTATTGGAGAGCTGGTGGGGGCCTGTCCCCCTGCCAGAACCTGGCAAGGAGGAAGGGCGCACGCCACCCTAGGCGTGTGCCCAAGTTGGAGGCGCCTAGGAGTCCTTGTTGGACAAGGACTCCATCTCCTTTTTGGATTCCAATTAGAGTTCTCCTAAGAACCAACTTTGACTGGTCTTAGGCACCCTCTAAGGAGGAATCCAGGGGACTCTATTCCCACCAATCAGATTTAGATCTGATTTCACAAAGGGTTGTGATTGGTTGGGAAGGAAGAGGAGTTGGATCACGCTTTAGTCTATAAATAAGACCCTGCGCCCAACTCAATTAAATGAATTGAATTGAGAAATTCCCACGCCCAAGGCTGCCTCTCCCCTCCTTCCTCCATGCCAAACCTCTTTCTCCCCTCTCCTCTCCACGTCCAAAAGGAGTTTTGGACTTTGGTTGGTGCGATTCAGATCAAAGAAAGGCGATCAAAAGCTAAGAAGGCTGCGCTGCTGCAAAGGACGACTGCTGATCTTCAAAAGGAGTTTTGAAGATCCTCCAGATCAGATCCAGATCTAATTTTTGGAGGCATGATAGAGAAGAAGAGGATCTCCAGATCCAACCTGAGTGGATACCGGTAGAGGCCAGGCGCTTGCGTGGCTAGATCCAGAACCTTCCGCTGCAAACAGGATCATCAACAGGGTAATAGGATTACCCAAATCAGGTAAATTAAATTTGATTTAATTTATCTTATTTTTATTTTATTTATTAAAATAATAAGAATTAGATCTAAAATATATCAAGATCTGATTGGATCAAGAGAAAAAATTTTTGAAATATATCTCTTGATCTGATCAGATCTGAACGAACCTGGATCCGGAAAATCAGGATTTTCCTTCAACTGGTATCAGAGCCAAGGTTCTAAAAGTATTTAGATCTGATTTTTAAATTTATTTTAATTAGAAAATAAGTGATTTTAGATGTCACATGAGATGTGATCAGATCTGAAAATCAGAAAAAATTAAAATTAAATGATTTGGATCTAAGATTAGAAAATATGCATGACTAGTTCTAAAATAGAATAGTTCTATAGAATAGTCTTGCATGTTTTTGAATTTAATCTGATTAAATCATATTTTAGATCTATTTATTTACTATTTTTTGATATTATAATTATTATAATAACATCTAAAAAATAGCAAATAAAAATTATTTAATTTTAAATATCATATGAGATATGATTGATGCATGTCTAGACTAGTTGTAGAATAGTTCTACATAATTATCTAGATTAGAATTTATTTTGATTAGATCAATTTAAATCTAATTTTTTAGATTATTATGAGATAATTTAGATCTGAAAAATATGCATGATTCGATACATGAGATGTATGCAAAATATGCCATGATTAGATCTAATTTGTATATGAGATATATGATATAGATCTAAAACTATTTTTGTAGTATTGCATGTTCCTGATTAAGGCGTTCCTCTTGGCCGTCCGGTCATAAGAATGAAGAAGGGTTTAAAGGCCCTCTCTTTCCCATTCGATGGGGTGTTCTTATGATGTGTAGGGGTGCTGCGTGTTCGTCCTTAATCAGAAATCCAAAACTTACTTTCTGCAAAACCCTAGATCCTGAAACCCTAGGATTTATTGTGCATATTTTGTTTATGAACCCTACTTAATTAAGAAATTAAGATTATGGAAATATTAATTAGGTCTAAAATTGAGAATTTTAGATCTAAGACATATTCATAATACTGGGTTCGGGCTTGGGTAGCTCAATTAGGTCTAAGCGGTTGATCAAACCGAATCAAGAGTTGGTTAGATGGGATCAACAATGCTTAAATTGACCAGCCTAATAGGATTAAGTCTGGGTCAAGATCGAGTCACGATCAAGCAAGACCTAATTAGGCTCAGAGGTTAGAGTCTGGATTGTAGGCTAACCCAATTGGTTCTGACTCAACAATTTGGTGTCTAAGGTAAGTTTGGCACATACGACCGACTGGTTTTTAATTGGAAGCTACTCGACCTGAATGCATTCTTGTACGAGTTAATGGCATATTCCTTCCACCGGTCTCACTTACCTGGCCATATCTGTTGACACAGTTCTGATCTGAGGTGGTCAATAATCCGAGCTAACCCATGCCACTAGGTTAGTCATAATTGTTATGACTATGACCAAGTCTAGTTTAATGAGACCTGAATCAATTCTCCCTAAGAAAAGATTAAGTCTGAGGTCTTCCACCATTGTAGATGTGCGGGCCCTTCCCGGGGTTGATTGTTCTCGGCTGGATACAGTGGCTCAGTTGCACCGGGAAAGATGCAACCATGTCTATTAGGCATTGGATGCTATGGGCTGGAGGATGAGTTGGGCTCAATATTTTGGATACGGTGAGAGACTCAATTAGGAACCCAGTCTATGCAAATGGTGGGTCTGACTTAACTAAGGAGTGGATCAATATTTTGGATACGGTGAGATTCATGAATTAGAGACCAAGTTTGGGTGCACCATGATTAGAGAATCATTGAACAAGAGTTGTTCACTCATTGGCTAACCCATCACCAATAACTGTTAGGTGAGGTGATGAGTCAGTTGGTGAGACCGCACCACCCACTAGAAATCATTAATCATGGAGATTTTCGCATCTCTACAGAGGGAGTGTAGGGATCCGAGAAAATAGTGGGAGCTAATTTGTTTAAAAATAAAATTCCTAAATAAATTGGTCAAGTCATAATTACAGTATCTAACTAGAATCTTTGACTCTCTACAGAAAAATGTCTGCGTCCAACCCATTGGCACGTATCCTGGACACACATAGACTGACTGGACCCAATTATAAAGATTGGCTCAGGAACTACAAAATAGTATTGGGTTCCGAGAAGTTAACCCATGTATTGGACCAGGACCCTCCCACCTTACCAGCCCGTCCATCCATTGAACAGAGAGCGTCTCTGGAAAAATGGATAGACGAAGATAATAAGGCCAGATATTACATGTTGGGCTCGATGTCTGATGAGCTCCAGCGCCAACATGAAGATATCGGGACTGCTCGCCAAATGTTGGCTCACCTGCAGGAGATGTTTGGTGAACAGAGTCGCGCAGCCAAATATCAAGTCACGAAATGACTTTTTAAGGCTAAGATGCGTGATGGGCAGTCAGTCCAAGATCACTGTCTGACAATGATCAAGGACATGGAAGAGCTTGAGAAGCTCGGTGTGAAGTTAGACTTGGATCTGCAGAATGATATTATTCTGCAATCCTTGACTGATGCATATGGGCAATTCATCATGAATTACCACATGCATAAACTTCAAAATTCCTTGGCCGAATTAATGAATATGCTGGTTACCGCTGAGCTTTCTATGAAAGGTTCTAAAGGCTCAGTTCTTGCTATGGAATGGACTTCTTCCAAAAGAAAGTCTTATGGAAAGAAAAAGAAGTCTGTGAAAAAGCAGAAAGGTGGAAGGAGCAAAGAAGAAGAAGGCAGAGCCGAAGAAAAAGGCCGATGTCAAAGGAAAGTGTTTCCATTGCAACAGCGACGGCCATTGGAAGCGGAACTGCCCTACTTACCTGGCCACCCTGAAGAACAAGAAGGAAGGTCCTTCTGGAGGTATGCTCGTTATTGAGTCTAACCTTACGGTTTCTTCTGCATCCAGTTGGGTGCTTGACTCTGGTTCTAGTGCTCATCTGTGCACTTCCATGCAGGGTCTTGAGGATAGCAGGAGGCTGAGGGATGGAGACATGATCCTACGCATCGGTAATGGAGCAAGAGTTGCTGCAGTAGCCGTGGGAACATACCCTCTTCGATTACCATCTGGTTTAGACTTAGTTTTGAAAGACTGTTATTATGTGCCTGCAGCTAGCAGGAATTTGATTTCTGTTTCATGCTTAGCACAAGAAGGCTATGTGATTACCTTCTTTAAGGACCATTGTAACATTCTTTATGAAAGAAATAAAATTGCAAATGGTTTTCCTTATTAATGGTCTTTATCAGCTACATATTGATGTACCTATTTCTAACTATCGAGCAAAACGTGAATGCCAAACGACCTAGGGATAGTCCAAATGATAGATATCTATGGCACCTGAGATTAGGTCATATAGCAGAAGATAGGATCAACAAATTGGAGAAAAATGGGCTATTGAGTCCATTGACTTTCGAGTCATATCCAACTTGTGAATCTTGTCTTCAAGGCAAAATGACTAAACTCCCTTTTGTTGGACATGGGGAGAGGGCCACAGATCTCCTTGCCCTAGTACATACTGATGTGTGCGGCCCATTTGATGTGCCGGCTAGAGGCAATTTTGTCTACTTCATTACCTTTACCGATGATCTGTCTAGGTATGGGTATGTGTATCTTATGAGACACAAGTCTGAAGCTTTTGAAAAGTTCAAAGAATTCAGACATGAAGTAGAAAAACAAACTGAAAAACCCATTAAGGTTCTTCGATCAGATCGAGGAGGTGAATACCTTAGCCGGAAATTCCTAGACTATCTCAAGAAAAATGGCATAGTCTCTCAATGGACTCCACCAGGAACACCTCAACTCAACGGGGTTTCAGAATGGAGAAATCGGACTCTATTGGATATGGTTCGATCCATGATGAGCTTCACAGACCTCCCTGATTTTCTTTGGGGACACTCATTGTTAACTTCAATTTATCTACTGAATAGGGTTCCCTCTAAAACCGTTCCTACCACACCGTATGAGATATGGCACGGTAAGAAACCAAGTCTGAGTCATCTCAGAATTTGGGGTTGTCCGGCTCATGTCAAAAGACAACAAGCGGACAAGTTAGAGTTTAGGTCCTTTAGAGCTCGATTCATAGGATATCCTAAAGAGTCATTAGGATACTATTTCTACATTCCAGAAGACCACAATGTGATTGTGAGTCGACATGCCATCTTTCTTGAAAAATAGTTTATTCAAGATAGCGGCATTGGAAAGCAGATTAAGCTTGATGAGAAAGTCTCACAAGTACAACGAGCTAAGGACCAATTGGAACCAAATCAGGTTGAGCCAATAAGAACACTACCTCCTCCACCTCGTAGATCGGAAAGAGTTTTCCATCCCCCTGAAAGATACTTAGGTATTATTTCAGAGGAAGTAGAGAAAATGTTCCTCGTAGGTAATGGTGCTCATGGTGATGATCCCAAAACCTACAACGAGGCGATATCAGATATCGACTCCGAGAAATGGCTAGAGGCAATGCAGTCAGAAATTGACTCGATGCACTCAAACCAAGTCTGGACCTTGGTAGATCCACCAGAAGGTATAGTACCTATTGGGTGTAAATGGATCTTCAAGAGAAAGATTGGTGCAGATGGGAATGTGGAGACATTCAAGGCTAGACTAGTGGCAAAAGGTTATAGTCAACGCGAAGGCATTGACTATCAGGATACCTTTTCCCCAGTGGCTATGCTAAAATCCATCCGCACATTGCTTGCCGTTGCAGCCTATTTCGATTATGAAATATGGCAAATGGACGTGAAAATGGCATTCTTAAATGGATATCTTGAGGAAGATATCTATATGGAACAGCCGCTAGGTTTCACATCCAGTGATACTGATCACAAGGTTTGCAAGCTGCAAAGGTCCATATATGGACTTAAGCAAGCATCTCGGAGCTGGAACACTCATTTCAATGATGTGATCAAAATGTTTGGTTTCATCAAAAATGAAGAGGAACCATGTGTTTTCAAAAAGGTCAGTGGGAGCGCTGTTGTCTTCCTCGTATTGTACGTGGATGACATCCTCCTTATTGAAATGATATTCCCATGATTGACAACAGTCAAAATTATGGTTGTCCAAGGAATTCTCCATGAAAGACCTAGGTGAAGCATCCTTTATTCTAGGAATTAAGGTCTATAGGGATAGACCGAATAGGATGCTAGGACTTTCACAGAAGATGTACATAGAGAAAGTACTAAAGAGGTTTAGTATGGAAAACTCTAAGAGGGGATTAATACCCTTCAGACATGGTATTCATCTTTCCAAGAAGATGTGCCCTAGCACACCTGAGGAAATAGAACGCATGAGCAAGATCCCTTATGCTTCTGCAATAGGGAGCCTCATGTATGCCATGCTATGTACACGACCTGATATAGCCCATGCTGTGAGTGTCACAAGCAGATATCAGTCAAATCCAGGTGAAGAACACTGGACTTCTGTGAAATGTATCCTTAAGTACTTGAGAAGAACTAAGGATATGATGTTGGTCTTTGGTAATGGAGAACTCCAAGTCCAGGGATACACAGACTCGGACTTCATGTCCGATATAGATGATCGAAAGTCGACATCTGGGAGTCTGTTTGTGTGCAATGGTGGTGCTGTCAGCTGGAAGAGTTCCAAGCAAACTGGCAGATTCCACCATCAGAATGCATCCATTCTGGTAGATTTGCTACCATCAGATGCCATTCCTCTAGCGAGTTACCGTCGAGGTCAAGAGAGTCAACTCCACAGATAATGTGGCAGACCCACTTACAAAGCCGTTGGGCCAGCAGAAGATCGAAGCCCACCTTGAGAAGATGGGACTTAGACTTGTAGCCAATTGGCTTTAGGACAAGTGGGAGATTGTTAGATATATGTGCCCTAGAAGCCAGAATTGGCTGACACTTGTAATACACTTCTAGGGGCAAAATTATAATTTTGACTATAATCAATAAAATGGGTTATTTTCTATCACATATGTGTATTTAGTGTCTGTGATACATCCTTTGAGTTAATGGTAATGATAATTCATATTTTCAAGAGTTGAAAATTTAAGACATGAATAATCATTATTAACTCATAAAATGCTCCCGACCATAGGATCATCACGAGGATGGTGATTGATCCGGAAGGTTGGTGTACAATCGCTTCTCTTTAGTAGATGAGTCTTGAGTCTACGGTGTGGAGACACCGGAGCGAGAGTACAGGTACTCGTTAGAGAACGAGGGCACTGAGCGTGACCACCTCGAGTAGTCATTAGGGAAGTCTACCTTCTCGTCAATGACTGACTCGATGCTGCAGTAGTGTGTCTGGTTCTTTGACCTGAGGTGCATCGGCAGTTCACCTTGAGGGTGTTATAGTTTGACTACACCATTACTCGGTCTCCTAGCCATATGGAACCCTGAGGTGTATGTTGGCTATAGCATGTTCATTGTAGGAACTGGATTGCATCAAGATGGAATCTATCTACCTCGGTGGTAGAGGAGCAGCCCTATGATGATCATGAGAATCAAGTCCAGAAGCCCATGGCCATGGCAGAGTGAAATAATAGAAAGAGTTTCTATTTAGATTTTCACATTGGACTTGAATCGAATGATTACATCATATGACAGAGAACTAGGGTTTGACGAGTTCACCTTAACCCTAATCTGATCGGGGCTCAAGATAGAAGAACTTAATCACACAGGTAGCTGCACCAAGAGGTTCGCATTCAGCTCTGATGGGTTGCCACCATATACTGCTAGGTGTCACTGGTGGATTTTGGGAGCAATTAGAATGATTTAGATGATCGATCATTCTAGCTGTTCGAATCAGAAGAGTTCTGATCCATCGAAAGGAGTTTCGATGATGTCGATGATAGAGATCATGACATATCCCATTACCATACAGAACTGAACCTAACTGGGTCACACAAACAAGGGTTTGAATCTGGTGATCATCAATTGAACTGATCCAGTTCAATTGATCTGAATGAGATTCAATTAGGTTCAAGAAAATCGTGCTAGCACTCGATTGAACCTAACGTTCTTCTTTTACTATCATAAATAAGTTGTCCTGACTGAGCCAAAGGAGTTTGTGCTCAATCAGAGGCCTTCATATGGTCTGACTGGAGGTTGTCCAAGTCAGAAAAGGTTGTCTTATTTTGTAAGACATTACCTGCCATTTTTGGTCACCTGCCATTTCTTGTTCCTTTGACTTTGGTCAAAAGTCTGACCTTTGACTGGTCAAATGTTGACCATTGACACTTTGACTTTTGACCACATGTCATGCACCTATTGGAGAGCTGGTGGGGGCCTGTCCCCCTGCCAGAACCTGGCAAGGAGGAGGGCGCACGCCACCCTTGGCGTGTGCCCAAGTTGGAGGCGCCTAGGAGTCCTTGTTGGACAAGGGACTCCATCTCCTTTTTGGATTCCAATTAGAGTTCTCCTAAGAACCAACTTTGACTGGTCTTAGGCACCCTCTAAGGAGGAATCCAGGGGACTCTATTCCCACCAATCAGATTTAGATCTGATTTCACAAAGGGTTGTGATTGGTTGGGAAGAAGAGGAGTTGGATCACAGCTTAGTCTATAAATAAGACCCTGCGCCCAACTCAATTAATGATTGAATAAAATTCCCATGCCCCAAGGCTGCCTCTCCCCTTCCTCCATGCCAAACCATCCTTCTCCCTCTCCTCTCCACGTCCAAAAGGAGTTTTGGACTTTTGGTTGGTGCGATTCCAGATCAAGAAAGGCGATTGAAAGCTAGAAGGCTGCGCTGCTGCAAAGGACGAACTGCTGATCTTCA
Source organism: Cocos nucifera (assembly GCA_006176705.1). Taxonomy (NCBI): domain Eukaryota; kingdom Viridiplantae; phylum Streptophyta; class Magnoliopsida; order Arecales; family Arecaceae; genus Cocos; species Cocos nucifera. The sequence continues at coordinate 240,961 of QRFJ01001161.1, read as the reverse complement.
AAAGGAGTTTTGAAGATCCTCCAGATCAGATCCAGATCTAATTTTTGGAGACATGATAGAGAAGAAGAGGATCTCCAGATCCAGCCTGAGTGGATACCGGTAGAGGCCAGGCACTTGCGTGGCTAGATCCAGAACCTTCCGCTGCAACAGGATCATCAACAGGGTAATAGGATTACCCAAATCAAGGTAAATTAAATTTGATTTAATTTATCTTATTTTATTTTATTTATTAAAATAATAAGAATCAGATCTGAAACATATCAAGATCTGATTGGGATCAAAGAGAAAAAATTTTTGAAATATATCTCTTGATCTGATCAGATCTGAACGAACCTGGTCCGAAAAATCAGGATTTTCCTTCAATTTAGAAAATAATAATAATCAGAAATAAATATCTAGGTCTAATCTACCTTTGAGCAACAGGGCTCAATAATCCCATCAGAGAGAGAGAATGTCTCGATGTAGCTACTCTTCCGCTTCCCACCGATACTCTATCCAACAAAGCTAAAGTGGAGCCACCTAGGTCTACCTTGCATGGGCTTGCAGAGCTAGTGCAACCACCCATGATGGTGGACCCTCAGTAATTTGGCGATCTGGTCCGCCAAGTTCAAGTGCTGACCAATGCTGTTCAACACTTGGAATAGGTTATGAAGCAACGATAGCCCCTTAGCTCTTTCTCCATATAGTACCATCTTGGTACAACCGTCGGGACTAATCCTCGATCTTGGTAAATCCTTCTTGAGGAATGCATTGGTTGACCTTAGTCGATCAGCGATCGCCATCTTGCCATGGATCAATCAATGATAGATGACACCAATGACCCCTGCCTCGTTCGATGGAGATTCAATGCTAGGTTATTCCCTCCAGCCTGAATGATCTCGTCAGGAGGAGAACCTCGAGCAGAAGATTTATGAGATCAAGCATCAATTGGTTGAGGTCTAGGTGGGTAGAAGAGGGACCGATACATCCTTTAACTTTAGTTTCTAGCCACCCTTTACCCACTCCATCCTCTAAGAATTGATCCCAAGTTGGTTCAAGATGTCGACGCTGGAGCATATGATGACTCCATCAATCCATTAGATCACTTGGAGGGTTACAAGACCCTCATGATGCTTTAGGATACCTCAAACGCACTCCTCTACCTCACCTTTCCTATGACCTTGAAGAAGGTGATGCAAATCAGTACTCTGAACTTTAGCTAGGATCAATTATTTCCTTCGAACAACTTAGACACTAGTTCATTGCTTACTTTAGGAACAACCAAGTCTAACCAAAAAGTTCAGCTAGCCTCTTTTTCCTGCATTAGGAAGAGAGAGAGTCTTTGTATGACTACATGCTGCATTTCAACATGGCCACGTTGGAAGTGCATAAACTAGATGAAGCTATTACCATGTCGGCTTTGAAGCGAGGCCTCTGTAATAAGCACCTTATTTACTTCCTCAACCAGATATATTTGAGGGACTATGTTGACCTCCTGGCCTAGGCCCGCAAGTCCATGTAGGCCAAAGAGGACCGGATCACACATTAGTAAAAGAAAGGTCGGGCTCTTAATAAGAAGAAGCACGCATGGATGGACACATGCCTGAACTAAGGTGTAGCAAAATCTTCTCGACTAGCAAAAGCTCTAAGGCTAAGGAGTCCACTTGGGTGCTACAACAACTATGCTCCATTGACTTCTCCTCGATCTCAAATTCTTATGGAGATCGAGGGTGAAGGATATCCCCATTGACCTCCACCAATGAAGACTCTATCAACTCAACAAAGTAAGCGAAAGTACTGCTGCTTTCATCATAACCATGGTCATGATACCAAAGAATGCCTCCAACCAAAGAATGAGATTAAGGCTCTCATCTGATAAGGCTATCTCAAAAAATATATTCAAAAGTGGTAAAATCGAGAGCTTGAGGAATAACCTCGGCACTAGCTTGACAAGGATAATAATAATAATTGATCAATGACTGGTGTCATCAATATGATCTCAAGCCTCAGAGATGATAGGGGGATAGAAGATCAAGTCAGAAGTCCGAAGAGGTAGAGGATAGGTGACTTGATTTCTTTTTCTGATGATGATGTTTGAGGGGTTTGAACTCCTCATGATGATGCTATCTTCATTTGTTAGGACCTTAGCCCCTAACCACTCTAAAAGGCAATTATCCTATAGAAGGAGAGGTTCATTAGCCATTATCCACAAGGCATAGAACCCTACATCTATATATGCTGTGGGTGGGCCTGAGGGTCTTCACACTGAGCTTGATCCATTTCAAGCAAGATCAAGCCTTAACGATAGGTTGAGTAGTCAGTCTCCATTTAATCCACTAATCAAGAGACGAGCCGACTCATCCATATAAGTCAATCCTTCAAGGATTGTTGCCAGACACTAAACCCCACCTAGGGGCTTTGAAGGGCATACATTGGAAAATGTCCAACAATCCCCCCAATGACATTCAGGGGGCCTAGCGGGTCTCAAACCTACGATCTCACTCTGATATTATATGTTAGGACCTTAGCCCCTAACCACTCTTCTAAAAGGCAATTGCCTCATAGAAGGAGGGATTTATTAGCCATTATCCATAAGGCATTGAACCCTGCATCTATACGTGCTGTGGGTGGGCCTAAAGGACTTTGCATTGAGTCTAATCTACTTCAAGCAAGATCAAGCATCGATGTCAGGCTAAGCGGTCAATCTCCATTTAATCCACCAACTGGAGAATGAGCCAATCCGCCCATACAGGCTGACCCTCTGAGGATGTTGTGACATCACCATACACATGAACATCACCCGAGGGCCCTAAAGGGTGTGAAGGGAAAAAATATTATTTTTCGGATTAGGTTCGTTCAGATCTGATTGGATCAAGAGGGATATTTCAAAAATTTTTCTCTAAGATCCTAATTAGACCCAAGACTCTTCAGATATGGTCTTATTGATATGATAAAATAAAATAAAATAAAAATTAAATTAAATTTAATTTAATTATACCTTTATTTTGGGTAATCCAATTATCCTATGATGATCTCGATGTTTGCCTAAGGTTCTGGATGTAGCCATGCAAGCACTTGGCCTCAATCGGTATCCATTCGAACAGGATCTAGAGATCTTCTCCTTCTCAATCAATCCTTCAATAATCGGATCTAGATCTGATCTTGAAGATCTTCAAAAACTCTTTGAAGAATAATCATTGTCTCTTGCAGCAGTGCTGCCTTCTTCCTTTCCTATCACCTTTTACTTGCTTGAATCGCACCTAACTCATGCCCAAAACCTCTTAAGCATGGAGAGGAGAAAGGGGACCAAAGGATGGCATGGAGAAGGAGGGAGAAAAGCTTTATGGCATGGGATAAGGGCAGAAGCTCTTTATTCTAGGCATAGATAGGGTTTATATAGATCCTGCTGTGCCATATAGTGCCACATCATCCCGACCAATCATGGTCCTTTGTGCAATCAGATCTAAATCTGATTGATGGAATGACATCATCTGATCTAATCAGATTAAAGACCCTCAAAACTCTCCTTAGATGGCACCAAGACTGGATCAAATATTCTTCTTGGCGCTATCTAGTTTGATTCCCTAAAGCAACTAGAGTCCCATCTATATGGGAGGCATGCACCCCTTGCCTGTCTGCTTTTTAGCAGGAGGACAAGGGCTAAGGTTCTCTCCTATGGGTGCATGACACATGGGTAGATGTCTGAGTGTCAAGGTCAGTATTTGACTAAAGTTCAAAGACAAGATTTAGCAGGTGATGAAAAATGGCAGGTGTTGTCTCAAATTTATTTCATAAATTAAGATAATCTTTTTTTGATCTGAACAAACTCTAGTCAGACCAAGTAAAGATTCCTGAGTGAGCCCAAACATATTTGGCTCAGACGAGATAAGTTTTAATGATTATTGAAGAAGAACATTAGGCTCAATCGTGTGCTAGCATGATTTTCTTGAACCTAATTGAAACTTATTCAAATCAATTAAACTGGGTTAATCCAATTGATGATATCCAAATCTAAATTCTTGTTTGTATGATCCAGTTAGATTCAGTTCTGTATGATAATGGGATATGTCATAATCTCTATCATTGACATCATCGAAAAACCTTCCGATGGATCAGAACTATTCTGATTCAGACAACTAGTATGATCGATCATCCAAATTATTCTAATTGCTCCCAAAATCTACCAGTGATACCTAGCAGCATATGGTGGCAACCCATCAGAACTAAAAGTGAACCTCTCGGTGTAGTTTTTGATGTGATTAAGTTTCACTATCTTGAGCTCCGACTGGATTAGGGTTAAGATGATCTCATCAAACCCTAATATCCATCATATGAATTAATCATTCGATTCAAGTCAAATGTTAAAATCCTAATAGAAATTCTTTCTATTATTTCACTTTGCCATGGCAATAGATTTTATGAACTTGATTCTCATGATCATCATAGGGCTGCTCCTCTTCTACCGAGGTAGATAGGTCCTCTTTTTGTGCAATCCAATTCCTACAATGAACATGCTAAAGCCAACATACACCTCAGGATTGTGAATGGCTAGGAGATCAAGTTATGGTGTAGTCAAACTATAACACCTTCAAGGTGAACTGTCGATGCACCTTAGGTCAAAGAATCAAACACACTACTATAGCTTCGAGCCAGTCATCGATGAGAAGGTAGACTTTCTTATGACTGCTCGAGTTGGTCATGCTCAGTGCTCTCATTCTCGAATGAGTACCTATACTCTCACTTCAATATTTCTATACTGTAGACTAAAAACTCATATATCCTAAAGAAGCGATCGTACACCAACCTTCTGGATTAATCACCATCCTCATGATGATCCTATGGTCGGGAGCATTTTATGAGTTAATAATGAAAATTCATATCTTAAATTTTCAACTCTTGAAAATATGAACTATCATTGTCACTAACTCAAGGGATGTATCACAGATACTTTAAAATACACATTATAATAGAAAATAATCTATTTTATTATTTATAGTTAAAATTATAATTTTATTCTTAGAAGTGTATTACAAGTGTCGGCCAATCTGGCTTCTAGGGCACACATATCTAACAAACTTTTATTTGACCTAAAGCTAATTGGCTATAAATCTAAGTTTCATCTTCTCAAGGTGGGCTTCGATCTTCAGCTAGCCTAACAACTTTGTAAGTGGGTCTGCCGCATTGCTTGCGGAGTCAACTCTCTTGACCTTGAGGTAACCTTTCTTGAGATAATCATGGATGAGGTGGTATCATCGCTCGATGTGCTTGGATTTTTGGTGAGACCTTGGCTCCTTAGTAAGGGCTAAGGCACCATTATTATCGTAGTACAGAGGAATGACATTCGATGGCATCACTTTGATCTCTGTGGTGAACTTCTTATACGAGAATGCCTTCTTCGTAGCTTCTGATGCAGCAATGTACTCTGCTTCCATGGTGGAATCTGCTATCATTGTCTACTTGGAACTCTTCTAACTGATAGCACCATCATTACACACAAACAGACTCCCAGATGTCGACTTTCAATCATCTATATTGGACATAAAATCCGAATCTGTATGCCCTTGGACTTGGAGTTCTCCATTACCAAAAGTTAACATTATATCCTTAGTTCTTCTCAAGTACTTAAGGATACATTTCATAGAAGTCCATTGTTCTTCACCTAGATTCGACTGATATCTGCTCATGACACTCACAGCATGGGCTATATCAGGTTGTGTACATAACATGGCATACATGAGGCTCTCTATTGCTGAAGCATAAGGGATCGTGCTCATGCATTCAATCTCCTCAGGTGTGTTGGGACATATTTTCTTGGAGATATAAATGCCATGTCTGAAGGGTACTAATCCTCTCTTGGAGTTTGCCATGCTAAATCTCTTTGTCATTAATATGAACTAAAATACTCCTACGGTCGGAAGCATTTTATGAGTTAATAATGAAAATTTATATCTTAAATTTTCAACTCTTAAAAATATGAACTATCATTATCATTAACTTAAGAAATGTATCACAGACACTTTAAAATACACATTATGATAGAAAATAATTTATTTTATTATTTATAGTTAAAATTATAATTTTATCCTTAGAAGTATGTTACAAGTGTCAGTCAATCCGGCTTCTAAGGCACACATATCTAACAAACTTTCACTTGACCTAAAGTCAATTGGCTATAAATCTAAGTTCCATCTTCTCAAGGTGGGCTTCGATCTTCTGCTGGCCTAATGATTTTGTAAGTGGGTCTACCGCATTGCTTGCAGAGTCGACTCTCATGACCTTAAGGTAACCTTTCTGGAGGTAATCATGGATGAGGTGGTATCGCCACTCAATGTGCTTAGATTTTTGGTGAGACCTCGGCTCCTTAGCAAGGGCTAAGGCACCATTATTGTCGTAGTACAATGACATCCGATGGCATCACTCTGATCTCTGTGGTGAACTTCTTATACCAGAATGCCTCCTTCGTAGCTTCTGATGCAGCGATGTATTCTGCTTCCATGGTGGAATCTGCTATCACTATCTGCTTGAAACTCTTCCAACTGACAGCACCACCATTACACACAAACAGACTCCCAGATGTCGACTTTCGATCATCTATATCGGACATAAAATCCGAGTCTGTATACCCTTGGACTTGGAGTTCTCCATTACCAAAAACCAACAACATATCCTTAGTTCTTCTCAAGTACTTAAGGATACATTTCACAGAAGTCCAGTGTTCTTCACCTGGATTTGACTGATATCTGCTCGTGACACTCACAGCATGGGCTATATCAGGTCGTGTACATAACATGGCATACATGAGGCTCCCTATTGCTGAAGCATAAGGGATCTTGCTCATGCATTCAATCTCCTCAGGTGTGTTGGGACACATTTTCTTGGAGAGATGAATGCCATGTCTGAAGGGTACCAATCCCCTCTTGGAGTTTTCCATGCTAAACCTCTTTAGCACTTCCTCTATGTACATCTTCTGTGAAAGACCTAGCATCCTATTCGGTCTATCTCTATAGACCTTAATTCCTAGAATGAAGGATGCTTCTCCTAGGTCTTTCATGGAGAATTCTTTAGATAACCATATTTTAACTATGGTCAACATGGAAATATCATTTCAATAAGGAGGATATCATCCACGTACAGTACGAGGAAGACAATAGCGCTCCCACTGACCTTTTTGAAAATACATGGTTCCTCCTCATTCTTGATGAAACCAAATAATTTGATCACATCATTAAAATGAGTATTCCAGCTCCGAGATGCTTGCTTAAGTCCATATATGGACCTTTGCAGCTTGCATACTTTGTGATCAGCATTATTGGATGTGAAACCTAGCGACTGTTCCATTTAGATATCTTCCTCAAGGTATCCATTTAATAATGCCATTTTCACATTCTTTTGCCATATTTCATAATCGAAATAGGCTACAATAGCAAGCAATGTACGGATGAATTTTAGCATAGCTACTGGAAAAGGTATCCTGATAGTCAATGCCTTCATGCTGACTATACCTTTTGCCACTAATCTAGCATAAGTGCATCGAGTCAATTTCTAATTTCATTGCCTTTAATCATTTCTCAGAGTCGATATTTGATATCGCCTCATCATAGATTTTGGGATCATCACCACGAATTCCATTACCTACGAGGAATATTTTCTCTACTTTCTCTGAAATAGTACCTAAGTACCTCTCAGGGGGATGAAAATTTTTTTTCGATCTATAAGGTAGAGGAGATAGTGATTGTATTGGCTCAACCTGATTTGGTTCCATAGGGTCTTTGGCTCGTTGCTCTTATGAGATTTTTTCCTCGAGCTTGATCTGCTTTCCAATGCCGCCATCTTGAATAAACTATTTTTCAAGAAAAATGGCATGCCGACTCACAATCACATTATGGTCTTCTAGAATGTAGAAATAATATTCTAATGACTCTTTCGGATATCCTATAAATCAAGCTCTAAAGGACCTATAATCTAACTTGTCCGCTTGTTATCTTTTGATATGAGCTGGACTACTCCAAATTCTGAGATGACTCAAACTTGATTTCTTACCATGCCATATCTTATATGGTGTGGTAGGAACGGTTTTAGAGAAAACCCTATTCAGTAAATATATAGAGAGTAGACTATTCTCCAAATTCTTGAAGCTCATCATGGATCTATCTAATAGATTGAAGAAAAAATCAGATTTTCTCAGATCAGGTTAATTCAAATTTGATTGGATTGAGAGGCATATTTCAAAAATTTTCTCTTAGATCCAAATCAAATCTAACATTTTTCAAATCTAATTTTATGATTTAATAAATAAATAAAATAAAATAAAATAAATTTAATTTAATTTACCTTGATTTGGGTAATCTGATTACTCCGTTGATGATCCTGCTGATTGCCTGAGGTTCTGGATCTAGCCATGCAAGCGCCTGGCCTCTACCGATATCCACTCGGGCTGGATCTGGAGATCTTCTTCTTCTCTTTCTTTTCTTCCAAAAATCAGATCTGGATCTGATTTGGAGGATCTTCAAAACTCCTTCTGAAGATCAGCAGTCGTCTCTAGCAGCAGTGCTGCCTTCTTCCTTTTTCGTCAGCCTTTTCTTGCCTGGATCGCACCAAACTGAAGCCCAACTTTCCTTGGGCATGAGAGGAGAGAGAGGATCAGAAGATGGCATGGAGGAGGGAGAGGGGCAGCCTTGGGGCATGGGCTAAGAGGAACTCTTTTTAAAGTTGGGCAGATAGGGTCTTATTTATAGACCTGCTGCGCCATGCAGTGCTGCATCATCCCCGGCCAATCACATTGCTTCATGCAATCAGATCTAAATCTGATTGGTGGGATGACATCACCTGATCCAATCAGATGAGAGCCCATAGATTCATCCTTAGATGGTGCCTAAGACTGGTCAAAGTCTATAGGTAAGGGTCCACCTAAGTTTGAATCCAAGAAGCAACCTGGAGTCCCATCCGTATGGGACTCCAGCATCCCTATCCATGGGCGCACACGCCATCCTAGGCATGCACCCCCTTCTTTCTAAATTTAGAGGGGACAAGCCCCTATCTGCTCTCCAATAAGGTGCATGACACATGGGCAGATGTCCAAGGGTCAAAGGTCAACTGTTTGACCAAAGTCAAAGGACAAGAATTAGCAGGTGATGAAAAATGGCAGGTGTTGTCTCAAATTTATCTCATAAATTAAGACAACCCTTTTCTGACCTTGGACAAGCTCCAGTCAGACCAAGTAAAGGTACCTGAGTGAGCACAAACTCATTTGGCTCAGTCGAGACAACTTTTAATGATAGTAAAAGGAAGAACGTTAGGCTTCAATCGTGTGCTAGCACGATTTTCTTGAACCTAATTGAATCTAATTCAAATCAATTGAACTGGATTAGTCCAATTGATGATATCCAGATCCAAACCCTTATTTGTGTGACCCAGTTAGGTTCAGTTCTGTATGGTAATGGGATATGTCATGATCTCTATCATCGACATCATCGAAACTCCTTTCGATGGATCAGAACTCTTCTGATTCAGACAACTAGAATGATCGATCATCTAAATCATTCTAATTGCTCCCAAAATCCACCAGTGACACCTAGCAGTATATGGTGGCAACCCATCAAAACTAAAAATGAACCTCTTGGTGCAGCTACTTGTGTGATTAAGTTCTTCTATCTTGAGCCCCGATCAGATTAGGGTTAAGGTGAACTCGTCAAACCCTAATTTCTATCATATGATTTAATCATTCGATTCAAGTCCGATGTGAAAACCTTAATAGAAACTCTTTCTATTATTTCACTCTGCCATGGCCATGGGCTTATGGACTTGATTCTCATGATCATCATAGGGCTGCTCCTCATCCACCGAGGTAGATAGATTCCATCTTGGTGCAATCCAATTCCTACAATGAACATGCTATAGCCAACATACACCTCAGGATTCGAATGGCTAGGAGATCGAGTCATATGGTGTAGTCAAACTATAACACCCTCAAGGTGAACTGCCGATGCACCTCAGGTCAAAGAACCAGACACACCACTGCAGCATCGAGTCAGTCATCGACGAGAAGGTAGACTTCCTTAATGACTACTCGAGGTGGTCACGCTCAGTGCCCTCATTCTCTAACGAGTACCTGTACTCTCGCTCTGGTGTCTCTACACCATAGACTCAAGACTCATCTACTATAAGAGAAGCGATTGTACACCAACCTTCCGGATCAATCACCATCCTCATGATGATCCTATGGTCGGAGCATTTTATGAGTTAATAATGAAAATTCATGTCTTAAATTTTCAACTCTTGAAAATATGAATTATCATTACCATTAACTCAAAGGATGTATCACAGACACTAAATACACATATGTGATAGAAAATAATCCCATTTTATTGATTTATAGTCAAAATTATAATTTTGCCCCTAGAAGTGTATTACAAGTGTCAGCCAATTCTGGCTTCTAGGGCACATATATCTAACAAACTCCCACTTGACCTAAAGCCAATTGGCTACAAATCTAAGTCCCATCTTCTCAAGGTGGGCTTCGATCTTCTGCTGGCCCAACGGCTTTGTAAGTGGGTCTGCCACATTATCTGCGGAGTCGACTCTCTTGACCTCGACGTAACCCTTCTCGAGGTAATCGCGGATGAGGTGGTATCGCCGCTCGAATGTGCTTGGATTTCTTGGTGAGACCTCGGCTCCTTAGCAAGGGCTATGGCGCCATTGTTGTCGCAGTATAGAGGAATGGCATCTGATGGCATTACTCCGAATCTTCTGCAGCAAACTTCTTATACCAGAATGCCTTCCTTCGCAGCTTCTGATGCAGCGATATATTCTGCTTCCATGGTGGAATCTGCTATCACTGTCTTGCTTGGAAACTCTTTCCAACTGACAGCACCACCATTGCACACAAACAGACTCCCAGATGTCGACTTTCGATCATCTACATCGGACATAAAATCCGAGTCTGTATATCCCTGGACTTGGAGTTCTCCATTACCAAAGACCAACAACATATCCTTAGTTCTTCTCAAGTACTTAAGGATACATTTCACAGAAGTCCAGTGTTCTTCACCTGGATTTGACTGATATCTGCTTGTGACACTCACAGCATGGGCTATATCAGGTCGTGTACATAACATGGCATACATGAGGCTCCCTATTGCTGAAGCATAAGGGATCTTGCTCATGCATTCTATTTCCTCAGGTGTGCTAGGGCACATCTTCTTGGAAAGATGAATGCCATGTCTGAAGGGTACTTAATCCCCTCTTAGAGTTTTCCATACTAAACCTCTTTAGTACTTCCTCTATGTACATCTTCTGTGAAAGTCCTAGCATCCTATTCGGTCTATCTCTATAGACCTTAATTCCTAGAATAAAGGATGCTTCTCCTAGGTCTTTCATGGAGAATTCTTTAGGATAACCATATTTTAACTATGGTCAACATGGGAATATCATTTCAATAAGGAGGATGTCATCCACGTACAATACGAGGAAGACAACAGCGCTCCCACTGACCTTTTTGAAGACACATGGTTCCTCTTCATTTTTGATGAAACCAAATAATTTTGATCACATCATTAAAATGAGTGTTCCAGCTCCGAGATGCTTGCTTAAGTCCATATATGGACCTTTGCAGCTTGCATAACCTTGTGATCAGTCATCACTGGATGTGAAACCTAGCGGCTGTTCCATATAGATATCTTCCTCAAGATATCCATTTAAGAATGCCATTTTCACGTCCATTTGCCATATTTCATAATCGAAATAGGCTGCAACAGCAAGCAATGTGCGGATGGATTTTAGCATAGCTACTGGGAAAAGGTATCCTGATAGTCAATGCCTTCGCATTGACTATAACCTTTTGCCACTAATCTAGCCTTGAATGTCTCCACATTTCCATCTGCACCAATCTTTCTCTTGTAAGATCCATTTACACCCAATAGGTACTATACCTTCTGGTGGATCTACCAAGGTCCAGACTTGGTTTGAGTGCATCGAGTCAATTTCTGACTTCATTGCCTCTAACCATTTCTCGGAGTCGATATCTGATATCGCCTCGTTATAGGTTTTGGGATCATCACCATGAACCCCATTACCTACGAGGAACATTTTCTCTACTTCCTCTGAAATAGTACCTAAGTACCTCTTCAGGGGGATGGAAAATCCTTTTCGATCTACGAGGTGGAGGAGGTAGTGTTCTTATTGGCTCAACCTGATTTGGTTCCATTTGGTCCTTAGCTCGTTGCTACTTGTGAGACTTTCTCATCGAAGCTTGAATCTGCTTTCCAATGCCGCTATCTTGAATAAACTATTTTTCAAGAAAGATGGCATGTCGACTCACAATCACATTGTGATCTTCTGGAATGTAGAAATAATATCCTAATGACTCTTTAGGATATCCTATGAATCGAGCTCTAAAGGACCTAAAGTCTAACTTGTCCGCTTGTTGTCTTTTGACATGAGCCGGACAACCCCAAATTCTGAGATGACTCAGACTTGGTTTCTTACCATGCCATATCTCATACGGTGTGGTAGGAACGGTTTTAGAAGGAACCCTATTCAGTAAGTATATTGTAGTTAACAAACAGTATCCCCAAAGAAAATCAGGAAGGTCTGTGAAGCTCATCATGGATCGGACCATATCTAATAGGGTCCGATTCCTCCATTCTGAAATCCCATTGAGTTGAGGTGTTCCTGGTGGAGTCCATTGAGAGACTATGCCATTTTTCTTGAGATAGTCCAGAAATTTTCGACTAAGGTATTCACCTCCTCGATCTGATCGAAGAACCTTAATGGATTTTTCAGTTTGCTTTTCTACTTCATGTCTGAATTCTTTGAACTTTTCAAAAGCTTCAGACTTGTGTCTCATAAGATACACATACCCATACCTAGATAAATCATCGGTAAAGATTATGAAGTAGACAAAGTTGCCTCTAGCCGGCACATCAAATGGGCCGCACACATCAGTATGTACTAGGGCAAGAAGATCTGTGGCCCTTTCCCCATGTCCTACAAAAGGGAGCTTTAGTCATTTTGCCATGAAGACAAGATTCACAAATTGGATATGACTCGAAAGTCAATGGACTCAATAGCCCAATTTTCTCCAATTTGTTAACCCTATCTTCTACTATATGACCTAGTCTTAGGTGCCATAGATACCTATCATTTGGACTATCCCTAGGTCATTTTATGGCATTCACATTTTGCTCGATAGTTAAAAATAGATACTTTGTCCATCTAACCAATTTTGATTCACTTTGATCAAACCTGAACCTAATTGAGCTACCCAATCCCGAATCCAATTTTAATGAACATGTTTAGATCTAAAAATTCTCAATTTTAGATCTAATATGTTTCATAATCTTAATTCTTAATTAAGTTTAGGGTTTTAAACAAAATATGTAAATAAGATCTAGGGTTTCAGGATCTAGATTTTGTAGAAAGTAAGTTTTAATTTCGATTAAGGCGAACGTGGCAGCACCCCTACACAATCATAAGAACACCCCAATCGAATAGAAGAAGGGGGTCTTTAAATCCTACTTTGTTCTTATATCGGACGGCCAAGGGAACGTCTTAATTAAAAATAGAACTATTCTACAAACTAATTAGATCTAAGCATATACCATCTATATAAAATTAATCTAATTAAAACATATTTGCATACATCATATGATGCATTATTTTTTACATCTAAATTAGCTTTATAATCATCTAAAAATTAAATTTAAATTTTATCCATCAAATAAAATTTAATCTAGATCCTTTCATAGAATTATTCTACAACTAGTCTAACATGCAACTATCAATTCTCATATGAACAAATTAAATTTATTTATTTCTATTTTTTAGATCTAACTATATAATTTATAAGATCAAAAATAATAAATAAATAGATCTTAAATTATATTTAATTAATAAAATTATGATTATACTAGATATACATAGAATAATTCTATTCCTAGTTAGTTATGTATCTTATACATTTTAATCTAGATTAATTAATTTTAATTTTTTTAATTTTCTAATTTTAGATCTAATCTCACTCATATTATATCTAAAATCATAATTTATTAAATTAAATTAATTCTAAATAAATTTATGCAACTGGCTCTGGATACCAATTGAAGGAGAAAATCAGATTTTTCGAATCAGGTTTCGTTCAAATCTGATTGATCGAGAGGCATATTTTAAAATTTTTTTTAGATTTAAATCAGATATGATATTTTTTAGATCTAATTTTATGATCTAATAAAATAAAAAAATTAAATTAAATTAAAATTAATGTTACATGATATTGGATAATCCGATATTACCTATGATGATCCTGCTGATTGCCTGAGGTTCTGGATCTAGCCACGTAAGTGTCTGACCTCTACTGATATCCACTCAGTGGATCTAGAGATTCTCTCTTTCTCTTTTTTTTTTTTCAAAAATCAAATCTAAGATAATTTGGAGGATCTTCGAAACTTCTTTCAAGATCAGTAGTCGTCTCTACAGCAGTACTGCCTTCTTTCTTTCTCATCGGCCTTTTTTGCCTGGATCGCACCAAACTGAAGCCCAACTTTCTTGGCATGGAGAGAGGAGAGAGGGTCAGAAGATGGTGTGGATGGAGGGAGAGGGCAGCCTGTGGGGCATGGGCTAAGAGGAACTCTTTTTTAGGTTGGGCGCAGACAGGGTTTATTTATAGACCTGCTGTGCCATGCAGTGTGCATCATCCGATCATCGCATTGCTTGTACAATCAGATCTGAATCTGATTGGTGGGATGACATTCACCTGATCCAATTAGATGAGAGCCCCATAGATTCATCCTTAGATGGTGCCTTAGATTGGTTCAAAGTATAGGTAAGGGTTACCTGTTTGAACCAAGAAGCAACCTGGAATCCCATCCGTATGGGACTCTAGTGTTTATCCAATGGGCGCACCCATCCTAGGCATTTGCCCTCCATCTACTTGCCAAATGCGTAGGTGACTGGTTAATAAGTCTCTCCTATGGTGCATGACACATGGTAAGTGTCCAAGGGTCAAAAGGTCAATGTTTGACCTAAGTCAAAGGACAGAATTAGCGGATGATGGAAAATGATAGGTGTTGTCTTAAATTTATCTTATAAATTAAGATAATCCTTTCTTACCTGGACAACTCCAGTCAGATCAGGTAAAAGGTATTTGAGTGAGCACAAACATTTTGGCACAGTCGAGATAATTTTTATGAATAGAAAATGAGGAATGTTTGGCTCATCGTGTGCTAGCACGATTTTCTTGAAGCTAATTGAATCTAATTCAAATCAATTGAACTGGATTAGTCCATTATGTGATGATATCTAGATCCAAACCCTTATTTGTATATTCAATTTAGGTTCAATTCTGTATGGTAATAGGATATGTTCTGATTCCATCATCGACATCCTTTCATTGGATTAGAATCTAATTTTGATTCAGACAACTAGAATGATCGATCAATCTAATCCATCTTTTAATTGCTTCTCAAAATCCATCAGTGATACCTAGTAGGTATATGGTGGCAAACCCATCAAAACTAAAAATGAATACTCTGTGTAGCTACTTTTGTGTTATTAAGTTCTTCTATCTTGAGCCCCGATCAGATTAGGGTTAAGGTGATCGTCAAACCTAATTCCTATCATACGATTTAAATCATTCGATTCATGTCTGATGTGAAAACCTCTAATAAAAACTTTTCTACATTTCCTCTCTACCATGGCCATGGGCTTATGGACTTGATTCTATGATCATCATAGGACTGCTCCTATCCACCGAGGTAGATAGATTCCATCTTGTGCAATCCAATTCCTACAATGAAATGCTATAGCCAACATATACCCAAGATTTGAAATGGCTAGGAGATCGAGTCATGGTATAGTCAAACTATAACACCCTCAAGTGAACATTGATGCACCTCAGGTAAAAAAAACCAGACACACCACTATAGCTTCGAGTCAGTCATCAATGAGAAGGTAGACTTCCTTATGACTACTCAAAGGTGGTTACGCTCAGTGTCCTCATTCTCTAACGAGTACCTATACTTTCGCTCTAGTATCTCTACACATAGAATCAAGACTTACTTACTATGAAGAAGCAATTATACACTATCTTCTAGATCAATCACCATCCTCATGACACGATTCTATGGTCAGGAGCCTTTTATGAGATTAATAAATAAAAATTCATGTCTTAAATTTTCAAATCTTGAAAATAACAAATTATCATTATCATTAACTCAAGGGATGTATCACAGCACTAAATAACACTCATGTGATAGAAAATAATCAATTTTATTTATTTATAATCAAAATTATAATTTTGCCCCTAGAAGTGTATTACAAGTGTTAGCCAATTCTAGCTTCTAGGGCACACATATCTAACATCTGATTCTCCATTTGAATCTCCAATTGAGTTTGTGTTTAAGGTAGAGTTCATTGAGAGACTATACCATTTTGCTTAGAGATAGTCCAAAATTTTTGACTAAGGTATTCACCTCCTCGATCTGATCGAAGAATCAATGGATTTTTTCAGTTTGCTTTTTCAACTTCATGTCTGAATTTTTATACTTTTCAAAACTTTATAGTGTGTGTTATAAATACACATACCCATACTGAGATAAATCATTGGTAAAGTTATGAATAGTCAAAGTTGCCTCTAGTCGGACTATTAAAATGGGTCGCACACATTAGTATGTATAGTAGGAAGTAGTTCCATGGCCCTTTCCCATGTCCTATAAAAGAAGCTTAGTCATTTGCCGATTAAAGATATGATTCATAAATTGGATATGACTCAGAAGTCAATGAACTCAATAGTTCTATTTTCTCCAATTTGTTAACCGTATCTTCTGATAAATGACCTAGCCTTAGGTCCATATATACCTATTGTTTGGACTCTTGGGTTGTTTTTGATCTTATGGCATTCAAATTTCTGATATTAATATAGATACATCAATATATAACTGTAGTAATCGGTTAATAAGAAAACAACTTGTAATTTTATTTCTTTCATAAAGAATATTACAATGGTCCTTAAGAAAACTAATTACATAGCCTTCTTGTGCTAAACATGAAATAGAAATCAATATTCCTACTTGCAGTAGGACATCATAACAACCCTAAGTACTAAATCTAAGCAGACGTAGTCAAAGAGAGTAGGTTTCCAGGCCATAGTAGCAACTTATTCCATTTCGATGTGTAGGATCATCTCACCATGCCTCAGCCTCTTGCTATTATTAGACACTGCATGAAGTGCACAAATGAGCACTAGAAACAGAGTCAAGCACCCAACTGGATGTAGAAGGAAACTTAAGTTAGATTCAATAATGAGCATACCTCCAGAAGACCTGTTCTTCTTATTCTTCAAGATGTCAGGTATTAGGGCAAGTTCCACTTTCAATGGCCATTAATATTCAATGAAAATACTTTCTCTTTTCAACGCCTTCTTCTTTAGCTTCTATCCTCTTTTTCTTTCCTCCTTCATCTTTTATTTTTCATAGACTTCTTCTTCTTTCCAAAAAATTTTCTTTTGGAAGATGTCCATTTCATAGCAAGTACTGAGCCTTTAGAACCTTTAATAGAAAGCTCATTGGTCACCAGCATATTCATAAGCTCGGCTAGAGTATTTTGAAGTTTATGCATATGGTAGGGAAGGAAAAGACCTTATTTTTTGAGTCAGGTTCGTTCAGATCTGATTGGATCAAGAGAAATATTTTAAAAATTTTTCTTTAAGATCCTAATCAGATATGAGACTCTTTAGATTTGATCTTATTAATTTGATAAAATAAAATAAAATAAAAATTAAATTAAATCTAATTTAATTATACCTTTATTTTGGATAATTCAATTATCTTGTGATGATCTTGATGTTTGCCTGAAGTTCTGGACGTAGCCATGCAAGTGCCTGGCCTCTATCTGTATCCACTCAGGCAAGATTTAGAGATCTTCTCCTTCTCAATCAATCTTCCAAAAATTAGATCTAAATCTGATCTTGAAGGTCTTCAAAAACTCTTTTGAAGAATAACCATTGTTTATTGCTGCAGTGCTGCCTTCTTCCTTTCCTGTCGCCTTTTGCTTACTTGGATCACACCTAACTCATGCCCAAAATCTCTTAGGTGTGGAGAGGAGAGGGAAAACTAGAGGGTGGCATAGAGAAGGAGGGAGAAAAGCTTTATGGTGTGGGCTAAAGTAGAAGCTCTCAGTTCTAGGCACAGACAGGATTTATATAGACCCTGCTGTGCCATGTAGTGCCACATCATCCCGACCAATCACAACCCTTTATGCAATCAGATCTAAATCTGATTGATGGGATGACATCATCTGATCTAATCAGATTAGAGTCCCTCAAAACTCTCCTTAGATGGTGCCAAGATTGGATCAAACAAGTCTTCTTGGCACCATCTAGGTGGATTTCCTGAAGCAACTGGAGTCCCATCTGTATGGGACTCCAAACCTTATCCATATGGGGTGCATGCCTCCCTAGGCATGCACCCCTTATCTGTCTGCTTTGTAGCAGGGGGACAAAGGCCAAGGTTCTCTTCTATGAGTGCATGACACATGGGCAGATGTCTAAGTGTCAAAGGTCAACATTTGACCAAAGTCCAAAGACAAGATTTAGCAAGTAACGAAAAATGATAGATGTTGTCTCAAATTTATCTCATAAATTAAGACAATCTTTTTTTGATCTGGACTAGCTACAGTCAGACCAAATAAAGGTTTTTGAGTGAGCCCAAATATATTTGGCTCAGTCGAGACAAGTTTTAATGATTGTTAAAGGAGAATATTAGGCTCAATCGGTTGCTAGCATATTTTCTTGAACCTAATTGAATCTTATTCAAATCAATTGAACTGGGTTAATCCAATTGATGATATCCAGATCCAAATCCTTATTTATATGATGTAGTTAGGTTCAATTCTATATGGTAATAGGATATATCATGATCTCTATCATCGACATCATCGAAATATCTTTCGATTGATCAGAACTTTTCTGATTCAGATATCTAGTATGATTGATCATCCAAATCATTCTAATTGCTCCCAAAATCCACCAGTGACACCTAGCAACATATGGTGGCAATCCATCAAAACTAAAAGCGAACCTCTTGATGTAGTTACCTATGTGATTAAGTTCCTCCATCTTGAGTCCTGATTGGATTAGGGTTAAGGTGATCTCGTCAAACCCTAATTTCCGTCATATGAATTAATCATTCGATTCAAGTCCAATGTAAAAATCCTAATAGAAACTCTTTCTATTATTTTACTCTGCCATGGCCATGGACTTATGGACTTGATTCTCATGATCATCATAGGGTTGCTTCTCTTCTACTGAGGTGGATAGATCTCCTAATGGTGCAATCCAATTCCTACAATGAACATGCTATAGCCAACACACATCTCAAGATTTCAAATGGCTAGGAGATCGAGTTATGGTGTAGTCAAACTATAACACCCTTAAGGTGAACTACCGATGCACCTCAGGTCAAAGAACCAGATAAACCACTGCAGCTTCGAGTCAGTCATCGATGAGAAGGTAGACTTCCTCATGACTGCTCGAGGTGGTCATGCTCAGTGCCCTCATTTTCTAACAAGTACCTATACTCTTGCTCCAGTGTCTCTACATCGTAGACTCAAAACTCATCAATGCTAAAAAAGTGATCGTACACCAACCTTTTGGATCAATTACCATCCTCATGATGGTCCTACGGTTAGAAGCATTTTATGAGTTAATAATGAAAATTCATGTCTTAAATTTTTAACTCTTGAAAATATGAACTATCATTGCCATTAACTTAAGAGATGTATCACAGACACTTTCAAATATACATTGTGATAGAAAATAATCTATTTTATTATTTATAGTCAAAATTATAATTTTGCCCTTAGAAGTATATTACAAGTGTCAGCCAATCTAGCTTTAAGAGCACACATATCTAACAAACTTCCACTTGACCTAAAGCCAATTGGCTACAAATCTAAGTCCCATCTTGTCAAGATGGGCTTCGATCTTCTACTGGCCCAACAGCTTTATGAGTGGATGTACCATATTGTATGCGGAGTCGACTCTCTTGACCTTGACGTAATCTTTTTTGAGGTAATTGTGGATGAGGTGGTATTGCCACTCGATGTGCTTGGATTTTTGATAAGACCTCAGCTCCTTAGTAGGGCTATCGCACCATTATTGTCGCAATATAGAGGAGTGATATCGATGCAATCACTTTCAATCTCGCAGAAACTTTTTATAGATTTGCTATGCCTGGACCAAAGGGTAGTGAATAAATTAGGAGACTCCACCGTCACATGAAATAAAATTAATCTAAAAACCTGAATATCGTATTGATTGAGTTGGTGAACCGATTGCCTTAGTAATCCATTGCTCTTGAATTTAAAACCTCAATAATTTACACTCTCTCTATTTAATAAAAAAAAAAAAATTTAATTATTTTAATTATTTTTTTTAATTTTTTTTTTATTCTCATAAATCGATCTTCTAAATAAAGCATAGGAAAGAGCTTTTCAGTACTTGTTTTCCAATCCTCTAGGGACGATACTCTACTCATTCACTTTATTACTTGATCGACTGGTGCACTTGCCATAGCTATAAATTAGCACGCATCATGGTCCTTAAGAAAACTAATTACATAGCCTTCTAATGCAAGGCAAGAAATAGAAATCGAATTTCTGCTTGCTGCAGGCACATAATAATAGTCTTTTAATACTAAGTATAAACCAGATGGTAGTCAAAGAGGATATGTTCCCACGGCCACGGTAGCAACTCTTGCTCCATTTTCAATGCATAGGATTATCTCACCTTCCCTCAGCCTCCTGCTATCCTCAAGATCCTGCATAAAAGTGTACAAGTGAGCACTAGAACTAGAGTCAAGCATCCAACTGAATGCAGAAGAAATCGTAAGATTTGACTCAATAACGAGCATACCTCCAGAAGGACCTGCCTCCTTCTTCATTAGGGTGGCCAGGTAAGTAGGGCAGTTCTATTTTCAATGATCGTCATTATTGCAATGGAAATAATTTTCTTTGTCAGTGGCCTTCTTCTTCAACTCTGTCTTTTTCTTTTTTCCTCCTTCCATCTTCTACTTTTTTTCAGACTTCTTCTTCTTTTCAAAAGACTTTCTTTTGGAAGAAGTCTGTTCCATAGCAAGTATTGAGCCTTTAGAACCTTTCATGGAAAGCTCAGTAGTAACCGGCATGTTCATAAGTTTGGCTAAGAAATTTTGAAGTTTATGCATATGGTAGTTCATGATGAACTGCCCAAACGCATCAGTCAAGGATTGCAGAATTATATCATTTTGTAGATCCAAGTCCAACCTCACTCTGAGCTTCTTAAGCTTTTTCAAGTCCTTGATCATCATCAGACAATGATCTTGGACTGACTGTCCATCATGCATCTTAGTCTTGAATAGTTGTTTAGTGACTTGATACTTGGCTGCGCAACTTTGTTCACCAAACATCTCCTATAGGTTAGCCAACATTTGATGAGTAGTCCTGATATCTTTATGTTGGTACTGAAGTTCATTAGACATCGAGCCCGACATGTAGTATCTGATCTTGTTATCATCGTCTATCCACTTATCCAGAGATGCTCTCTGCTCAGTGGATGGATGAGCTGGTAAGGTGGGAGGATCCTGGTCCAGTACATGAGTTAACTTTTTGAAATCCAAAATAATTTTGAAGTTTTAGAGCCAATCCTTATAATTTGGTTCGGTCAGTTTATGGGTGTCCAAGATTAGTGCTAATGGATTGGATGCAGACATTTTCCTATAGAGAGTCAAAGTTTCTAGTTAGATATTGTAATTAAGACTTAATCAATTTATTTAAAAATTTTATTTTTAAACAAATTAGCTCTCACTATTTTCTCGGATCCCTATACGTCCTCTATGGAGATGCAAAAATATCCAGGATTACTGATTTCTAGTGGATGGTGCGGTCCCACCAACTGACTCATCACCTCACCTAATAGTTATTGGTGATGGGTTAGCCAACGAGTGAACAACTCTTGTTAAATGATTCTCTAATCATGATGCACCCAAACTTGGTCTCTAATTCATGAATCTCATCGTGTCTGAAATATTGATCCACTCCTTAGTTAAGTCAGACCCACCATTTTCATAGATTGGATTCCTAATTGGATCTGTCATCATATCTAAAATATTGAGCCCAATCCATCCTCCAACTTGTAGCATCTAATGCCTAATAGACATGATTGCGTCTTCCTAGTACAACTAAGCCACTGTAACTAGCCGAGAACAATCAACTCTGGAAAGGGTCCGTAAATCTACAATGGTGGAAGACCTTGACTTAATCTTTTCTCAGGAAGATTTGATTTAGGTCTCATTAAACTAGACTTGACTAGACTTGACATAGTCATAACCATTATGACTAATCTAGTGGTATGGGTTAGCTCGGATTATTGACCACCTCAGAGTAGAACTGAGTCAACAAACATGGCCAGGTAAGTGAGATTGGTGGAAGGGATATACCATTAACTCAATAAGAATGCATTCGAGTTGAGTAGCTCCCAATTAAAAATCAGTCGGTCGTATCTGTCAAACTTACCTTAGACACCAAATTATTGAGCCAGAACCAATCGGGTTAGCCTACAATCTAGACTTTAACCACTGAGCCTAATTAGGTCTTAGCTTGATCGATCACTCACGTGACTCGATCTTGACCCAGACTTAATCCTATTAGGCTGGTTAATTTAAGCACTGTTGATCCCATCTAACCAATTCTTGATTCGATTTGATCAACCGCTTAGACCTAATTGAGCTACCCAATCCCGAATCCAATTTTATGAACATGTCTTAGATCTAAAAATTCTCAATTTTAGATCTAATATGTTTCATAATCTTAATTCTTAATTAAGTTTAGGGTTTATAAACAAAATATGTAAATAAGATCCTAGGGTTTCAGGATCTAGGATTTTGTAGAAAGTAAGTTTTTAATTTCTGATTAAGGACGAACGTGCAGCACCCCTACACATCATAAGAACACCCCATCGAATGGAAGAAGGGGGTCTTTAAATCCTACTTTGTTCTTATGATCGGACGGCCAAGGGGAACGTCTTAATTAAAAATAGAACTATTCTACAAAACTAATTAGATCTAAGCATATACCTCATATAAAAATTAATCTAATTAAAACATATTTTGCATACATCATATCATGCATATTTTTTAAATCTAAATTATCTTATAATCATCTAAAAAATTAAATTTAAATTTTATCACATCAAATAAAATTTAATCTAGATCCTTTCATAGAATTATTCTACAACTAGTCTAAACATGCAACTATCATATCTCATATGAACAAATTAAATTTAATTTATTTTCTATTTTTAGATCTAACTATAATATTTATAAGATCAAAAAATAATAAATAAATAGATCTTAAAATTATATTTAATTAAATAAAAATTATGATTATACTAGACTATACATAGAATAATTCTATTCCTAGTCTAGTTATGTATCTTATACATTTTAGATCTAGATTAATTAATTTTAATTTTTTTAATTTTCTAATTTTAGATCTAATCACATCTCATATGATATCTAAAATCATTAATTTATTAAATTAAATTAATTCTAAATAAATTTTATGCAACTTGGCTCTGATACCAATTGAAGGAGAAAATCAGATTTTTTCGAATCAGGTTCGTTCAAATCTGATTGGATCGAGAGGCATATTTTAAAAATTTTTTTTAGATCTAAATCAGATATGATATTTTTTAGATCTAATTTTATGATCTAATAAATAAAAAAATTAAATTAAATTAAAATTAATGTTACATTGATATTGGATAATCCGATTACCTATTGATGATCCTGCTGATTGCCTGAGGTTCTGGATCTAGCCACGTAAGTGCCTGACCTCTACTGATATCCACTCAGGCTGGATCTAGAGATCTTCTCTTTCTCTTTTTTTTTTTTTCAAAAATCAAATCTAGATCTAATTTGGAGGATCTTCGAAACTTCTTTCAAAGATCAGTAGTCGTCTCTACAGCAGTACTGCCTTCTTTCTTTCTCATCGGCCTTTTCTTGCCTGGATCGCACCAAACTGAAGCCCAACTTTCTTGGGCATGGAGAGAGGAGAGAGGGTCAGAAGATGGTGTGGAGGAGGGAGAGGGGCAGCCTTGGGGCATGGGCTAAGAGGAACTCTTTTTTAGGTTGGGCGCAGACAGGGTTTATTTATAGACCCTGCTGTGCCATGCAGTGCTGCATCATCCCGATCAATCGCATTGCTTCGTACAATCAGATCTGAATCTGATTGGTGGGATGACATCACCTGATCCAATTAGATGAGAGCCCCATAGATTCATCCTTAGATGGTGCCTTAGATTGGTCAAAGTCTATAGGTAAGGGTTACCTAGTTTGAATCCAAGAAGCAACCTGGAATCCCATCCGTATGGGACTCTAGTGTTTATCCACATGGGGCGCACCCCATCCTAGGCATGTGCCCTCCATCTACTTGCCAAATGGTAGGTGGACTTGGTTAATAAGTCTCTCCTATGGGTGCATGACACATGGGTAGATGTCCAAGGGTCAAAGGTCAATGTTTGACCTAAGTCAAAGGACAAGAATTAGCGGATGATGGAAAATGATAGGTGTTGTCTTAAATTTATCTTATAAATTAAGATAATCCTTTTCTGACCTGGACAAGCTCCAGTCAGATCAGGTAAAGGTATTTGAGTGAGCACAAACATATTTGGCACAGTCGAGATAATTTTTAATGATAGAAAAATGAGAATGTTAGGCTCAATCGTGTGCTAGCACGATTTTCTTGAAGCTAATTGAATCTAATTCAAATCAATTGAACTGGATTAGTCCAATTGATGATATCTAGATCCAAACCCTTATTTGTATGATCCAATTAGGTTCAATTCTGTATGGTAATAGGATATGTCATGATCTCCATCATCGACATCCTTTCATTGGATTAGAACTCTTTTGATTCAGACAACTAGAATGATCGATCATCTAAATCATTTTAATTGCTCTCAAAATCCATCAGTGATACCTAGTAGTATATGGTGGCAACCCATCAAAACTAAAAATGAACCTCTTGGTGTAGCTACTTGTGTTATTAAGTTCTTCTATCTTGAGCCCCGATCAGATTAGGGTTAAGGTGAACTCGTCAAACCCTAATTCCTATCATACGATTTAATCATTCGATTCATGTCTGATGTGAAAACCTTAATAAAAACTCTTTCTACTATTTCACTCTCTACCATGGCCATGGGCTTATGGACTTGATTCTCATGATCATCATAGGACTGCTCCTCATCCACCGAGGTAGATAGATTCCATCTTGGTGCAATCCAATTCCTACAATGAACATGCTATAGCCAACATATACCTCAAGATTTGAAATGGCTAGGAGATCGAGTCATGGTATAGTCAAACTATAACACCCTCAAGGTGAACTGTTGATGCACCTCAGGTAAAAAAACCAGACACACCACTATAGCTTCGAGTCAGTCATCAATGAGAAGGTAGACTTCCTTATGACTACTCAAGGTGGTTACGCTCAGTGTCCTCATTCTCTAACGAGTACCTATACTTTCGCTCTAGTATCTCTACACCATAGAATCAAGACTCATCTACTATGAAGAAGCAATTATACACTAATCTTCTAGATCAATCACCATCCTCATGACGATTCTATGGTCAGGAGCCTTTTATGAGTTAATAAATAAAAATTCATGTCTTAAATTTTCAAATCTTGAAAATAAGAATTATCATTATCATTAACTCAAGGGATGTATCACAGACACTAAATACACATATGTGATAGAAAATAATCAATTTTATTATTTATAATCAAAATTATAATTTTGCCCCTAGAAGTGTATTACAAGTGTTAGCCAATTCTAGCTTCTAGGGCACACATATCTAACATCTGATTCCTCCATTTTGAATCTCCATTGAGTTTAGGTGTTAAGGTAGAGTTCATTGAGAGACTATACCATTTTGCTTGAGATAGTCCAAAAATTTTTGACTAAGGTATTCACCTCCTCGATCTGATCGAAGAATCTTAATGGATTTTTCAGTTTGCTTTTCAACTTCATGTCTGAATTTTTTATACTTTTCAAAAGCTTTATACTTGTGTGTTATAAGATACACATACCCATACTGAGATAAATCATTGGTAAAGATTATGAAGTAGTCAAAGTTGCCTCTAGTCGACATATTAAATGGGTCGCACACATTAGTATGTACTAGGGCAAGTAGTTCCATGGCCCTTTCCCCATGTCCTA
This sequence comes from Cocos nucifera, assembly GCA_006176705.1. NCBI lineage: Eukaryota > Viridiplantae > Streptophyta > Magnoliopsida > Arecales > Arecaceae > Cocos > Cocos nucifera. The sequence continues at coordinate 214,734 of QRFJ01001161.1, read as the reverse complement.
TAAAAAGAAGCTTAGTCATTTTGCGATAAAGATATGATTCATAAATTGGATATGACTCAGAAGTCAATGAACTCAATAGTTCTATTTTCTCCAATTTGTTAACCGTATCTTCTGCTAAATGACCTAGCCTTAGGTGCCATATATACCTATTGTTTGGACTATCCTTGGGTTGTTTTGATCTTATGGCATTCAAATTTGCTTGATATTAAATATAGATACATCAATATATAACTGGTAGAGATCGTTAATAAGAAAACAACTTGTAATTTTATTTCTTTCATAAAGAATATTACAATGGTCCTTAAGAAAACTAATTACATAGCCTTCTTGTGCTAAACATGAAATAGAAATCAAATTCCTACTTGCAGTAGGCACATCATAACAATCCCTAAGTACTAAATCTAAGCCAGACGTAGTCAAAGAGAGTAGGTTTCCACGGCCATAGTAGCAACCCTTATTCCATTTTCGATGTGTAGGATCATCTCACCATGCCTCAGCCTCTTGCTATTCTTAAGACACTGCATGAAAGTGCACAAATGAGCACTAGAAACAGAGTCAAGCACCCAACTGGATGTAGAAGAAACTATAAGGTTAGATTCAATAATGAGCATACCTCCAGAAGGACCTGTCTCCTTCTTATTCTTCAAGATGGTCAGGTATGTAGGGCAGTTCCACTTTCAATGGCCATTAATATTTCAATGAAAATACTTTTCTTTTTCAACGGCCTTCTTCTTTAGCTCTATCCTCTTTTTCTTTCCTCCTTCCATCTTTTATTTTTTCATAGACTTCTTCTTCTTTCCAAAAAATTTTCTTTTGGAAGATGTCCATTTCATAGCAAGTACTGAGCCTTTAGAACCTTTAATAGAAAGCTCATTGGTCACCAGCATATTCATAAGCTCGGCTAGAGTATTTTGAAGTTTATGCATATGGTAGGGAAGGAAAAGACCTTATTTTTTGAGTCAGGTTCGTTCAGATCTGATTGGATCAAGAGAAATATTTTAAAAATTTTTCTTTTAGATCCTAATCAGATCTTGATATGTTTCAGATCTGATTCTTATTATTTTATAAAATAAAATAAAATAAAAATAAATTAAATCAAATTTAATTTACCTGATTTGGGTAATCCTATTACCCTGTTGATGATCCTGATTTGCAGCGGAAGGTTCTGGATCTAGCCACGCAAGCGCCTGGCCTCTACCGGTATCCACTCAGGGTTGGATCTGGAGATCCTCTTCTTCTCTATCACATGCCTCCAAAAATCAGATCTGGATCTGATCTGGAGGATCTTCAAAACTCTTTTGAAGATCAGCAGTCGTCCTTTTGCAGCAGCGCAGCCTTCTTGCTTTTGATCGCCTTTCTTGATCTGAATCGCACCAACCAAGTCCAAAACTCCTTTTGGACGTGGAGAGCAAGGGGAGAAGAAGCTATGGCGTGGCATGGAAGGAGGGGAGAGGCAGCCTTGGGGCGTGGGGTTTCTCAATTGAATTGCATCTCAGTTCTGAGTTGGGCGCAGGGTCTTATTTATAGACTAAGCTGTGATCCAACTCCTCTTCCTCCCAACCAATCACAACCCTTTGTGAAATCAGATCTAAATCTGATTGGTGGGAATAGAGATCCCCTGGATTCCTCCTTAGAGGGTGCCTAAGACCAGTCAAAGTTGGTTCTTAGAAGAACTCTAATTGGAATCCAAAAAGGAGATGGAGTCCTTGTCCAACAAGGACTCCTAGGCGCCTCCAACTTGGGCACACGCCTAGGGTGGCGTGCGCCCTTCTCCTTGCCAGGTTCTGGCAGGGGGACAGGCCCCCACCAGCTCTCCAATAGGTGCATGACATGTGGTCAAAAGTCAAAGTGTCAATGGTCAACGTTTGACCAGTCAAAGGTAGACTTTTGACCAAAGTCAAAGAACAAGAAATGGCAGGTGACCAAAAATGATAGGCAGGTCTCAATGTCTTACAAAATAAGACAACCTTTTCTGACTTGGACAACCTCCAGTCAGACCATATGAAGGCCTCTGATTGAGCACAAACTCCTTTGGCTCAGACAGGACAACTTATTTATGATAGTAAAAGAAGAACGTTAGGTTCAATCGAGTGCTAGCACGATTTCCTTGAACCTAATTGAATCTCATTCAGATCAATTGAACTAGATCAGTTCAATTGATGATCACCAGATTCAAACCCTTGTTTGTGTGACCCAGTTAGGTTCAGTTCTGTATGGTAATGGGATATGTCATGATCTCTATCATCGACATCATCGAAACTCCTTTCGATGGATCAGAACTCTTCTGATTCGAACAGCTAGAATGATCGATCATCTAAATCATTCTAATTGCTCCCAAAATCCACCAGTGACACCTAGCAGTATATGGTGGCAACCCATCAGAGCTGAATGCGAACCTCTTGGTGCAGCTACCTGTGTGATTAAGTTCTTCTATCTTGAGCCCCGATCAGATTAGGGTTAAGGTGAACTCGTCAAACCCTAGTCTCTGTCATATGATGTAATCATTCGATTCGAGTCCAATGTGAAAATCTAAATAGAAACTCTTTCTATTATTTCACTCTGCCATGGCCATGGGCTTCTGGACTTGATTCTCATGATCATCATAGGGCTGCTCCTCTACCACCGAGGTAGATAGATTCCATCTTGATGCAATCCAGTTCCTACAATGAACATGCTATAGCCAACATACACCTCAGGGTTCCATATGGCTAGGAGACCGAGTAATGGTGTAGTCAAACTATAACACCCTCAAGGTGAACTGCCGATGCACCTCAGGTCAAAGAACCAGACACACTACTGCAGCATCGAGTCAGTCATTGACGAGAAGGTAGACTTCCCTAATGACTACTCGAGGTGGTCACGCTCAGTGCCCTCGTTCTCTAACGAGTACCTGTACTCTCGCTCCGGTGTCTCCACACCGTAGACTCAAGACTCATCTACTAAAGAGAAGCGATTGTACACCAACCTTCCGGATCAATCACCATCCTCGTGATGATCCTATGGTCGGGAGCATTTTATGAGTTAATAATGATTATTCATGTCTTAAATTTTCAACTCTTGAAAATATGAATTATCATTACCATTAACTCAAAGGATGTATCACAGACACTAAATACACATATGTGATAGAAAATAACCCATTTTATTGATTTTAGTCAAAATTATAATTTTGCCCCTAGAAGTGTATTACAAGTGTCAGCCAATTCTGGCTTCTAGGGCACATATATCTAACAATCTCCCACTTGTCCTAAAGCCAATTGGCTACAAGTCTAAGTCCCATCTTCTCAAGGTGGGCTTCGATCTTCTGCTGGCCCAACGGCTTTGTAAGTGGGTCTGCCACATTATCTGCGGAGTTGACTCTCTTGACCTCGACGTAACCCTTCTCGAGGTAATCGCGGATGAGGTGGTATCGCCGCTCAATGTGCTTGGATTTCTGGTGAGACCTCGGCTCCTTAGCAAGGGCTATGGCGCCATTGTTGTCGCAGTATAGAGGAATGGCATCTGATGGCATTACTCCAATTTCTGCAGCAAACTTCTTGTACCAGAATGCTTCCTTCGCAGCCTCTGATGCAGCGATATATTCTGCTTCCATGGTGGAATCTGCTATCACATTTGCTTGGAACTCTTCCAGCTGACAGCTCCACCATTGCACACAAACAGACTCCAGATGTCGACTTTCGATCATCTATATCGGACATGAAATCCGAGTCTGTGTATCCCTGGACTTGGAGTTCTCCATTACCAAAGACCAACATCATATCCTTAGTTCTTCTCAAGTACTTAAGGATACATTTCACAGAAGTCCAGTGTTCTTCACCTGGATTTGACTGATATCTGCTTGTGACACTCACAGCATGGGCTATATCAGGTCGTGTACATAGCATGGCATACATGAGGCTCCCTATTGCAGAAGCATAAGGGATCTTGCTCATGCGTTCTATTTCCTCAGGTGTGCTAGGGCACATCTTCTTGGAAAGATGAATACCATGTCTGAAGGGTATTAATCCCCTCTTAGAGTTTTCCATACTAAACCTCTTTAGTACTTTCCTCTATGTACATCTTCTGTGAAAGTCCTAGCATCCTATTCGGTCTATCCCTATAGACCTTAATTCCTAGAATAAAGGATGCTTCACCTAGGTCTTTCATGGAGAATTCCTTGGACAACCACATCTTGACTGATGTCAACATGGGAATATCATTCCCAATAAGGAGGATGTCATCCACGTACAATACGAGGAAGACAACAGCGCTCCCACTGACCTTTTTGAAAACACATGGTTCCTCTTCATTTTTGATGAAACCAAACTTTTTGATCACATCATTGAAACGAGTGTTCCAGCTCCGAGATGCTTGCTTAAGTCCATATATGGACCTTTGCAGCTTGCAAACCTTGTGATCAGTATCACTGGATGTGAAACCTAGCGGCTGTTCCATATAGATATCTTCCTCAAGATATCCATTTAAGGAATGCCGTTTTCACGTCCATTTGCCATATTTCATAATCGAAATAGGCTGCAACAGGCAAGCAATGTGCGGATGGATTTTAGCATAGCTACTGGGAAAAGGTATCCTGATAGTCAATGCCTTCGCGTTGACTATAACCTTTTGCCACTAGTCTAGCCTTGAATGTCTCCACATTCCCATCTGCACCAATCTTTCTCTTGAAGATCCATTTACACCCAATAGGTACTATACCTTCTGGTGGATCTACCAAGGTCCAGACTTGGTTTGAGTGCATCGAGTCAATTTCTGACTGCATTGCCTCTAGCCATTTCTCGGAGTCGATATCTGATATCGCCTCGTTGTAGGTTTTGGGATCATCACCATGAGCACCATTACCTACGAGGAACATTTTCCTCTACTTCCTCTGAAATAATACCTAAGTATCTTTCAGGGGGACGGAAAACTCTTTCCGATCTACGAGGTGGAGGAGGTAGTGTTCTTATTGGCTCAACCTGATTTGGTTCCACTTGGTCCTTAGCTCGTTCTGCTTGTGAGACTTTCTCATCAAGCTTGATCTATTTCCAATGCCGCTATCTTGAATAAACTATTTTTCAAGAAAGATGGCATGTCGACTCACAATCACATTGTGGTCTTCTGGAATGTAGAAATAGTATCCTAATGACTCTTTAGGATATCCTATGAATCGAGCTCTAAAGGACCTAAACTCTAACTTGTCCGCTTGTTGTCTTTTGACATGAGCCGGACAACCCCAAATTCTGAGATGACTCAGACTTGGTTTCTTACCGTGCCATATCTCATACGGTGTGGTAGGAACGGTTTTAGAGGGAACCCTATTCAGTAGATAGATTGAAGTTAACAATGAGTGTCCCCAAAGAAAATCAGGGAGGTCTGTGAAGCTCATCATGGATCGAACCATATCCAATAGAGTCCGATTTCTCCATTCTGAAACCCCGTTGAGTTGAGGTGTTCCTGGTGGAGTCCATTGAGAGACTATGCCATTTTCCTTGAGATAGTCTAGGAATTCCCGGCTAAGGTATTCACCTCCTCGATCTGATCGAAGAACCTTAATGGGTTTTCCAGTTTGTTTTTCTACTTCATGTCTGAATTCTTTGAACTTTTCAAAAGCTTCAGACTTGTGTCTCATAAGATACACATACCCATACCTAGACAGATCATCGGTAAAGGTAATGAAGTAGACAAAATTGCCTCTAGCCGGCACATCAAATGGGCCGCACACATCAGTATGTACTAGGGCAAGGAGATCTGTGGCCCTCTCCCCATGTCCAACAAAAGGGAGTTTAGTCATTTTGCCTTGAAGACAAGATTCACAAGTTGGATATGACTCGAAAGTCAATGGACTCAATAGCCCATTTTTCTCCAATTTGTTGATCCTATCTTCTGCTATATGACCTAATCTCAGGTGCCATAGATATCTGTCATTTGGACTATCCCTAGGTCGTTTGGCATTCACGTTTTGCTCGATAGTTAGAAATAGGTACATCAATATGTAGCTGATAAAGACCATTAATAAGGAAACCATTTGCAATTTTATTTCTTTCATAAAGAATGTTACAATGGTCCTTAAAGAAGGTGATCACATAACCTTCTTGTGCTAAGCATGAAACAGAAATCAAATTCCTGCTAGCTGCAGGCACATAATAACAGTCTTTCAAAACTAAGTCTAAACCAGATGGTAATCGAAGAGGGTATGTTCCCACGGCTACTGCAGCAACTCTTGCTCCATTACCGATGCGTAGGATCATGTCTCCATCCCTCAGCCTCCTGCTATCCTCAAGACCCTGCATGGAAGTGCACAGATGAGCACTAGAACCAGAGTCAAGCACCCAACTGGATGCAGAAGAAATCCGTAAGGTTAGACTCAATAACGAGCATACCTCCAGAAGGACCTTCCTTCTTGTTCTTCAGGGTGGCCAGGTAAGTAGGGCAGTTCCGCTTCCAATGGCCGTCGCTGTTGCAATGGAAACACTTTCCTTTGACATCGGCTTTTTATTTAGCTTACTTTCTTCTTCTTCTTCTGCCTTCTTCTTCTTTGATCCTTCCACCTTTTGCTTTTTCACAGACTTCTTTTTCTTTCCATAAGACTTTCTTTTGGAAGAAGTCCGTTCCATAGCAAGAACTGAGCCTTTAGAACCTTTCATAGAAAGCTCAGCGGTAACCAGCATATTCATTAACTCGGCCAAGGAATTTTGAAGTTTATGCATGTGGTAATTCATGATGAATTGCCCATATGCATCAGTCAAGGATTGCAGAATAATATCGTTCTGCAGGTCCAAGTCCAACTTCACACCGAGCTTCTCAAGCTCTTCCATGTCCTTGATCATTGTCAGACAGTGATCTTGGACTGACTGCCCATCACGCATCTTAGCCTTAAAAAGTCATTTTGTGACTTGATATTTGGCTGCGCGACTCTGTTCACCAAACATCTCCTGCAGGTGAGCCAACATTTGGCGAGCAGTCCCGATATCTTCATGTTGGCGCTGGAGCTCATCAGACATCGAGCCCAACATGTAATATCTGGCCTTATTATCTTCGTCAATCCATTTTTCCAGAGACGCTCTCTGTTCAACAGATGGACGGGCTGGTAAGGTGGGAGGGTCCTGGTCCAAAACATGGGTTAACTTCTCTGAAATCCCAAAATAATTTTGTAGTTCCTGAGCCAATCTTTATAATTGGGTCCAGTCAGTCTATGTGTGTCCAGGATACGTGCCAATGGGTTGGACGCAGACATTTTCCTGTAGAGAGTCAAAGATTCTAGTTAGATACTGTAATTTTGACTTGACCAATTTATTTAGGAGATTTTATTTTTAAACAAATTAGCTCCCACTATTTTCTCGGATCCCTACACTCCCTCTGTAGAGATGCAAAAATCTCCATGATTAATGATTTCTAGTGGGTGGTGCGGTCTCACCAACTGACTCATCACCTCACCTAACAGTTATTGGTGATGGGTTAGCCAATGAGTGAACAACTCTTGTTCAATGATTCTCTAATCATGGTGCACCCAAACTTGGTCTCTAATTCATGAATCTCACCGTATCCGGAATATTGATCCACTCCTTAGTTAAGTCAGACCCACCATTTGCATAGACTGGGTTCCTAATTGAGTCTCTCACCGTATCCAAAATATTGAGCCCAACTCATCCTCCAGCCCATAGCATCCAATGCCTAATAGACATGGTTGCATCTTTTCCGGTGCAACTGAGCCACTGTATCCAGCCGAGAACAATCAACCCCGGGAAGGGCCCGCACATCTACAATGGTGGAAGACCTCAGACTTAATCTTTTCTTAGGGAGAATTGATTCAGGTCTCATTAAACTAGACTTGGCTTAGTCATAACAATTATGACTAACCTAGTGGCATGGGTTAGCTCGGATTATTGACCACCTCAGATCAGAACTGTGTCAACAGATATGGCCAGGTAAGTGAGACCGGTGGAAGGAATATGCCATTAACTCGTACAAGAACGCATTCAGGTCGAGTAGCTTCCAATTAAAAATCCAGTCGGTCGTATATGCCAAACTTACCTTAGACACCAAATTGTTGAGCCAGAACCAATTGGGTTAGCCTACAATCCAGACTCTAACCTCTGAGCCTAATTAGGTCTTGCTTGATCGTGACTCGATCTTGACCCAGACTTAATCCTATTAGGCTGGTCAATTTAAGCATTGTTGATCCCATCTAACCAACTCTTGATTCGGTTTGATCAACCGCTTAGACCTAATTGAGCTACCCAAGCCCGAACCCAGTATTATGAATATGTCTTAGATCTGAAATTCTCAATTTTAGACCTAATTAATATTTCATAAACTTAATTCTTAATTAAGTAGGGTTCATAAACAAAATATGCACAATAAATCCTAGGGTTTCAGGATCTAGGGTTTTGCAGAAAGTAAGTTTTGGATTTCTGATTAAGGACGAACACGCAGCACCCCTACACATCATAAGAACACCCCATCGAATGGGAAGGAGAGGGCCTTTAAATCCCTTCTTCGTTCTTATGATCCGGACGGCCAAGAGGAACGCCTTAATCAGGAAAATATCAATACTACAAAACTAGTTAGATCTATATCATATATCTCATATATAAAAAATTGATCTAATATGGCATATTTTGCATACATCTCATGTATCATATCATGCATATTTTTAGATCTAAATTATCTCATAATAATCTAAAAAATTAGATTTAAATTGATCTATCAAAATAAATTCTAATCTAGATAATTATGTAGAACTATTCTACAACTAGTCTAGACATGCATTCAATCATATCTCATATGATATTCAAAAATTAAATAATTTTTATTTTTTATTTTTTAGATCTTATTATAATATTTATAATATCAAAAAATAGTAAATAAATAGATCTAAAAATTATAACTAATTAAATTAAATTATGATCATGCAAGACTATTCTATAGAACTATTCTATTCTAGAACTAGTCATGCATATCTAGTCTAATCTTAGATCTAAATTATTTAATTTTAATTTAATTTTTGATTTTAGATCTAATCACATCTCATGTGACATCTGAAATCATCAAATTATTCAAATTAAAATTAAAATTTAAAATTAGATCTAATAAAAAATGAAACCTGGCTCTAATACCAGTTGAAGGAAAAACCTAATTTTTCAAATCTGATTCGTTCAGATCTAATTGGATCATGAGAAATATTTCAAAATTTTTTTTCTTAGATCTAGATTAGATCTAAAACTTTTTAGATTTGATATTATTGATTTAATAAAATAAAATAAAATAAAATAAAAAATAAATTAAATCTAATTTAATTTTATCTTATTATGGGTAATTTGATTATCCTATGATGATCCTGATGTCTGCCTGAGGTTCTAGATCTAGCCATGCAAGTGCCTGGCCTCTACCGGTATCTACTCGAATAGGATCTGAAGATCTCCTCCTTCTTTATCACTTCTCTAAAAATTAGATCTAGATCTGATTTTGAAGATCTTTAAAACTCCTTTCGAAGATGTGAGTTGTCTCTTGCAGTAGTGCTACCTTCTTTTTTCTGTCGCCTTTCGTTTGCTTGGATCACACCAAACTTGTGCTCAAAAATTCTTGGGCATGGATAGGAGAGAGAACACCTAAAGATGGCATGGAGGAGGAAGAGGGGCAGCCTTCTGGCATGGGCAATGGGTCAAGCATCTTTGATCTTGGTGCAGACAGGGTTTTTATAGATCCTATTGCGCTATGCAGTGCCACATCATCCTGAGCAATCATGGCTTTCTGTGCAATCAGATCAAAATCTGATTGGCGGAATAACATCATCTGATCCAATCAGATGAGAGCCCTCTGAATCAACCTTAGATGGTTCTAAGATCGGGTCAAAGCAGTCTTCTAGGTGCCATCCAAGTAGAATCCCCAAAGCAACTAGAGTCCCATTTGTACGGGACTCTAGATGCTTTATCAATGGGCGCACACCTTCCTAGGCATGCACCCCTTATCCATCTACTTTTTAGTAGGTGGATTGGTCCAAGAACTCTCTCCTATGATGGCTTGACACATGGACAGATGTCGATGTGTCAAAGGTCAATGTTTGACCAAATATCCAAAATAGGATTTAGTAGGTGATGGAAAATGGTAGGTGTTGTCTCAAATTCATCTCATAAATTAAGACAATCATTTTTTGATCTAGACAAGCTCCAGTCAGACCAAGTAAAGGTATCTGAGTGAGCCCAGACATATTTGGCTTAGTTGAGACAAACTTTAATGATAATTAAAGGAGAATATTAGGCTCAATCGTGTGCTAGCACGATTTTCTTGAACCTAATTGAATCAAATTCAAATCAATTAAACTGGGTTAGTCCATTTGATGATATCCAGATTGAAATCTTATTTGTGTGATCCAGTAAGATTTAGTTCTATATGGTAATGAGATATGTCACGATCTCTATCATCGACATCATCGAAACACCTTTCGATGGATCAGAACTTTTTTGATTCAGACAACCAGTATGATTTATCATCTAAATCATTCTAATTGCTCTCAAAATCCACCAATGACACCTAGCAGCATATGATGGTAACCCATCAGAACTGAAAATGAATCTCTTGATGCAGTTACTTGTGTGATTAAGTTCTTCTATCTTGAGCTCCGACTGGATTGGGGTTGGATAATCTCGTCAAACCCTAATATCCATCATATAATTAATCATTCGATTCAAGTCCATTGTGAAAACCTTAATAGAAACTCTTTTTATTATTTCACCCTACCATGGCCATGGGCTTATGGACTTGATTCTCATGATCATCATAAGGCTACTCCTCATCTATCGAGATAGATAGATTTCCTATCGGTGCAATCCAATTCCTACAATAAACATGTTATAGCCAACATACACCTCAGAGTTCTGAATGGCTAGAAGATCGAGTCATGGTATAGTCAAACTATAACACCCTCAAGGTGAACTGCTGATGCATTTCAGATCAAAGAACCAGACACACAACTACAGCTTCGAGCCAATCATCGATGAGAAGATAGACTTTCTAATGACTGCTCGAGGTGGTCATGCTAGTGCCCTCGTTCTCTAAAAGTACTTATACTCTCTCTAGTGTCTCTACACCATAGACTCAAGACTCATCTACTATAAAAAAGTGATTGTATACCAACCTTTGGGATCAATCACCATCCTCATGATGATCTTACAGTTAGGAGCATTTTGTGAGTTAATAATGAAAATTCATGTCTTAAATTTTTAACTCTTGAAAATAAGAACTATCATTGCCATTAACTCAAGGAATGTATCACAAACACTAAATATATATTATGATAGAAAATAACTCATTTTATTATATATAGTTAAAATTATAATTTTATCCTTATAAGTGTATAACAAGTGTCAGCCAATTTTGACTTCTAGGGCACACATATCTAACATTATTATCTTCATCCATCCATTTGTCAAGAGATACTCTTTGTTCAGTGGATGGATGAGCTGGTAAGGTGGAAGGATTCTGGTCCAATACATGAGTCAGCTGATGGATTTGATGCACAGGATGGAAGCACGGATTTCAAAGTAAAAACTTGAAATCAAATAAATCAAACCCAAACCCTAGGATCATCTTATTAGCAATTAAATCATATAACATGCATTTGTAATATAAAAAAAAGTATTAGAACATACCTCTTATCGCTAAACCCTAAATTGACCCTGATCGTCGGTAGTAGTTCGTCAGGGGTTCCACCAAGTGCCCACATGTTCATCCTCCAATGTTGATCCACACAGAGACTTGACCAAGACACTAGCACCTCTAATTCATATAATTAAAATTCTTATAATAAAAACTTTAATTAAATGGGCAAGACCTTCTTAAGCCTTTATGTCACCTTCCTTGCCTTTCCTTATCTATCTTTCTTTTTCTTTTGTCTTCTTAATTTTCCTTCCTAATCTCTTAGTCTTAAGATGACTTCTTGTCATTATAATGATAAGATCTAGATAAGAGAAAGGAAGAAAGAAAATTGGACAAAAAAAAACTCTTGTAAGAAGGAAAAGATAATGTTCACCACCCCGGACTCAAGGTGTGCACCCCTATTTATAAAATATGTAGGGGTGCCAACAAAAAAAACTCATGCCCTCTCCTCATCAAATTCTCATGCTCCATCAGCCAATCTCATGCCTCATCAATAAAAATGAGATATAGACTTAGTCCAAGAGGTGCCTTAAAATAGAAGGACTCTTCGGACTAATTCTACGTAGTTTTTCTATGAAGAGTCGCGATGCTTCATCTTTGGCGCCACCCTTTTCATCCATTAGATCATGAAACAAAGCCATCCAATGGCTCTAAAAAGGGACGCCCAATCAGCAAGAAGGCATGGAGATAAACTTTGAATAGTCAAAATTCTAAGAGACTTTGACTTAGTCTAAGAGACGTCAAGGAGGAGTAGGCGGCATGGAGTCTTGGGCGGCAAGGGGTCTTGGCCGACAAAACATCTTGGGTGAAAAATTTAAAAGGAGAAAGAAGTATTTCATCTATAGAAGGACTCTTCTGCACCCCATATCAGATGTCCATGCCAATTAAAAAATATTTACATGACATAACATATGGGAAAAGTCAAAAAAGGTAGGCGCCATCTTATTCCATGCACCAAAAGATCCTTTGCGCATGAAAGACTTCCCACGTGCAAGAGAGAGACACTCTGGTGCATGGGATGCAGGTATGTGGTGCCCAATCTGAAGTCCAATCAATCTAGGTTAATCCAACTCAAGACAAAATCCTATTTGGCTCAAATCAAATCTTAATTAGCCCAAATCGGAAGCCAATTCGAATCCAATTCGAATCCAGGTGCTAGGGTTTGCTATATGTGCTAGCATATTCATCTTGCAAACATGGTCTAATCTAATTAGACCCTTAATCAATTCTCTTTGTGTGTGACCCATTGGGTTCCACATCTAACCATCCGTGAGTCAGGGTGTGATTCAACCTAATCTGGTTAGAACTTAACCAAATCGATTTAGGTCAAAACTAGCCAACCCAATTTGACTTAATTTAGAACACTTTCTAATTTAATGATGAAATTAAAATTTTAATTTGATCAAACCCACAAGACATGATTGACGTCTAGCAACGTATCATGACAACCCGGAAGATGTGAAATTTTGATGGAAATACCAAAAATATCCTTCAGTGAAAATTACTATGCAACTAGATCCTTCGATCTTCCTGCATCCTGAATATGACTCTGGGTATGAAAATATGTCAATCCCAATATCATATTTATTTCTCTTTCAATCTTATGATAATGATTCATTTAATGAAATATTAGAAACCATTTCTAATTTTCATCATGCTTTGATCAAAGTCTTCCTGAATCATTATTTGTTTGAAGCAGGTAGGATGCTATTTCCTCTTACCAGGAGTGATCGATTCCTTGTTAACCTACTCACAATCTTCATATATATAATCTACCATATCCAGATCATCCCGTACATAACTAAGTCATGAATGAGTATGAACCAAAATATGGATTTATATATATAAGATTCTATGGTAGTTTCAGGTCAAAGGATTACATGCACAAATTCCACTATGAGAACCATCTATTGACATGTAGATAAGACTCCATTAGATATTCTCAATTTGGATCAATTTAGTGAACTCATTCTCTAATGAGCACCCACATTCTTGTATTAGTGTCATACACAAGTTATTGTGAGATCAATCACCCTCTTAATCGAGCATACAAAGAATGTACTAGTCTTACCGAAAAGTATTGATCCCTAACTCAATGTCCCATCGACTAGGAATATTTAAATTAGGGTTTTAAGATTTTAGGTCTCACTAGTATGATCTCATCATAATCCTAAAACCATAGCCCTAATTTATAGAGTTCATCATAATCTTAAATAAATAATAAGACACTGCATATGATGAAATAAATGCCTTTATTTATTAAAAATGTCATTACATGAGTCTGGAAGACAAAGAACATCCCAAAAATAAATTAGCTTGAGGGCATATTCCTTTCAATCTCCCACTTGCACTAAAGCCAATCACCCTTATATTTTAATCCCATACAATCAAGGTGGCGATCAAACAATTGCAATGGTAAAGCCTTAGTGAATGGGTTTGCTATGTTGTTCTTTGTATCCACTCATTCTATGACCACATCTTATCTTTCAATAATTTCTCGAACGAGATGGAAGCATCTCGGAATGTGTTTGAATTTATGATGAGACCTTGATTCCTTTGCTTGAGCTACAACTCCAGTATTATCACAGTAAAGTGGTACTGGATTCTCAATTTTAGAAATAACACCTAATTCAGTGATGAACTTCTTCATCCAGATAGCTTCCTTGGCAGCTTCACTTACAGCTATGTATTCTGCTTCAGTGGTTGAGTCAGCTACAGTTGGCTGCTTAGTACTCTTCCAACTCGCTGCTCTACCATTCAGAGTAAAGACATATCCTAAAATGGATTTGCTATCATTTGGGTTTGATTGAAAACTAGAGTCAGAATATGCTTCTAGTTTAAGATCAGAACCACCATATACAAGAAAAATATCTTTAGTCCTTCTTAAGTACTTAAGAATATTTTTCATAGCTTTCCAATGATCCTCTCCTAGATCAGCTTGAAATCTACTTGCAATGCCTAAAGCATAAGCAACATCAGGCCTTGTACATAACATGGCATACATTATTGATCCTACAGCCAAAGCATAAGGAATAGAACACATTCTATTTCTCTCTTTTGGTGTCTTTGGAGACATTTTTTTAGAGAGATGTATGCCTTGACTCATGGGTAAATAACCTCTTTTACTCCCATCCATACTGAATCTTTTCAGTATTAAGTTAATGTACCTTGATTGGGACAAGCCTAGCATCCTCTTAGATCTATCTCTATAGATCTTTATTCCTAGTATATAGGATGCTTCTCCCAAATCTTTCATGAAAAACTTATTTGATAGCCATAATTTGACTGATTGTAACATTGGGATATCATTCCCAATGAGGAGTATGTCATCTACATACAGAACCAAGAATACTATTGTTCTCCCACTAGTTTTCTTGTACACACATGGTTCATCCACATTCTTGATAAAACCAAACTCTTTTATTATTTCATCAAAATGGATGTTCCAACTTCCTTGATGCTTGCTTTAATCCATAAATGGATCTCTTAAGTTTGCATACCTGATTTGGTCTCTCATTTGACTCAAATCCTTCTGGCTGTGACATATAGACTTCCTCCTCAAGGAAAACCATTAAGGAAGGCAGTCTTTACATCCATTTGCCATATTTCATAGTCGTGGTATGCTGCTATAGCAAGCATAATCTGAATAGATTTGAGCATGGCAACAGGTGAAAATGTTTCATCATAATCAATCCCCTATTTTTGCCTAAAATCCTTAGCCACCAATCTGGCCTTATAGGTTTCAATTTGACCATCAGCTCCAATCTTTTTCTTAAAAATCCATTTGCATCCAATAGGATTTATATCCTCTGGTGCATCCACCAAAGTCCATACTTTGTTGGTGTGCATGGATTCTATTTTGGATTGTATGGCAGCCAGCCATTTGTAAGAGTCCTTACTTTTGACTACTTCCATATAGGTCAGAGGTTCGTCATTCTCAATGACTTGGGCTTCATTGTTCTCAATAATGAACCCATACCATATAGATGAATTTCTTACTCTTTTAGACCTACGGATAGGAGTTGTGTTCTGGTTCTTTTATGTGATTATATGGTTGAAAAATTTTTATTTGATTTTCTTGAACTTCACTAAGTTCAATATTTCTGCCACTGCCCTTTTCTAGGATAAATTCTTTTTCCATGAAAATGGCATGCCTACTTACAAATTTCTTTTGTTCAGTAGGATGGTAGAATTAATATCCTCTACTATTTTTAGAATATCCTATAAATAGACATCTGTCTGATCTAGCATCAAGTTTATGTCCAAATTTTTTTTTGACATAAGCTGGACAACCCCATATCTTAAGATACTTAAGATTAGGTTTCTTACTTCTCCATATGTCATATGGAGTATAGATACAGATTTAGAAGGTACTCTATTCAAGATGTAAATTGCAGTCTCCAGAGCATGACCTCAGAAATAAATAGGTAAATCAGTGAAGCACATTATGGACTGTACCATATCTAATACGATATGATGTAAATTGCAGAAGATAAGTTTTAGATTTCTGATTAAAGACGAATGCGCACTACCTCTACACATCATAAGAACACCCCATTGAATGGAAGGAGAGGATCTTTAAATCCTATTTCATTCTTATGATCAGACTGCCAAGGAGAATGCTTTAATCATAAATATGATAAATCTACAAAACTAGTTAGATCTACATCATATATTGCATATGTAAAAATTAATCTAAATAAAAATATATTTTGCATACATCTCATGTATCATATCATGCATATTTTTAGATCTAAATTATCTCATAAATATTTAAAAAATAAGATTTAAATTTGATCATATCAAATTAAAAATTTTAGATAATTTTGTAGAAGTAATCTACAACTAGTCTAAACATGCATCTATCATATCTCATATGAATAAATTAAATAAATTTATTTTTTATTTTTAGATCTAATTATAATATTTATAATATTAAAAAAATAATAAATAAATAGATCTAAAAATTAGAATTAATTATATTAAAATTATGGTCATGTTAGACTACACATGGAATAATTCAATTCCTAGTCTAGTCATGAATCTCATACATCTTAGATCTAGATTATTTAATTTTTAATTTTTTAATTTTAAATCTAATCACAACTCATGTGATATTTGAAATCATCTAATTATTAGATCAAAAATAAATTAAAATTAGATCTAATGAATTTTGAAACTTGGCTCTGATACTAGTTTGAAGGAAAAAAACCTTATTTCCCGGGTCAGGTTCGTTCAGATCTGATTAGATCAAGAGAAATATTTCAAAATTTTTTTTCTAAGATCCTAATTAGGTCTAATCTTATTGATCTAATAAAATAAAATAAAATAAAAATTAAATTAAATCTAATTTAATTATACCTTTATTTTGGACAATCCAATTATCTTATGATGATCTCGATGTTTGCCTGAGGTTCTGAACGTAGCCACGCAAGCGCTTGGCGTCTACCGGTATCCACTCAGGTAAGATCTAAAGATCTTTTTCTTCTCAATCAATCCTCCAAAAATTAGATCTAGATCTGATCTTGAAGGTCTTCAAAAACTCTTTTGAAAAACAATCATTGTCTCTTGCAGCAGTGCTGCCTTCTTCCTTTTCTGTCGCCTTTTACTTGCTTGAATTGCACCTAACTCATGCCCAAAATCTCTTGGGTGTGGAGAGGAGAAAGAGGACCAGAGGGTGGCATGGAGAAGGAGGGAGAAAAGCTTTGTGGCATGGGCTAAGGGCTGAAGCTCTTTATTTTAGGTGCAGATAGGGTTTATATAGATCCTGTTGTGCCATGCAGTGCCACATCATCCTGGCCAATCACAACCTTTTATGTAATTAGATCTAAATCTGATTGGTGGGATGACATTATCTGATCTAATCAGATTAGAGTACCTCAAAACTCTCCTTAGATGGTGCCAAGATTGGGTCAAACAAGTCTTCTTGGTGCCATCTAGTTTGATTCCCTGAAGCAACTAGAGTGCCATTTGTATGGGACTCCAAATCTTATCCTCATGGGGTGCATGCCTCCCTAGGCATGCACCCCTTGTCTGTTTGCTTTTTAGTAGAGAGATAAGGGCCAAGGTTCTCTCCTATGGGTGCATGACACATGGGCAGATGTCTAAGTGTCAAAGGTCAATATTTGACCAAAGTCCAAAAACAAGATTTAGCAGGTGATGAAAAATGGCAGATGTTGTCTCAAATTTATTTCATAAATTAAGATCATTCTTTTCTAATCTAGACAAGCTCTAGTTAGACCAAGTAAAAGTTCCTGAGTGAGTCCAAACACATTTGGCTCAAACGAGACAAGTTTTAATGATTGTTGAAGGAGAACATTAGGCTCAATCATGTGCTAGCATGATTTTCTTGAACCTAATTGAATCTTATTAAAATCAATTGAACTGGGTTAATCCAATTGATGATATCCAGATCCAAATCCTTATTTGTGTGATCCAGTTAGGTTTAGTTCTGCATGGTAATAGGATATATCATGATCTCTATCATCGACATCGTCGAAACAGCTTTCGATGGATTAGAACTTTTTTGATTCAGACAACTAGTATGATCGATCATCCAAATCATTCTAATTGCTCCTAAAATCCACCAGTGACACCTAGCAGCATATGGTGGCAACCCATCAGAATTGAAAGTGAACCTCTCGGTGCAGTTTCCTGTGTGATTAAGTTCCTTTATCTTGAGCCCCGACTGGATTAGGATTAAGGTGATCTCATCAAACCCTAATATCTGTCATATGAATTAATCATTCAATTCAAGTCCAATGTGAAAACCCTAATAGAAACTCTTTCTATTATTTTACTCTGCCATGGCCATGGACTTTGTGGACTTGATTCTCATGATCATCATAGGGTTGCTCCTTTTCTACCGAGGTAGATAGATCCCCTATTGGTGCAATCGAATTTCTATAATGAACATGCTATAGCCAACATACACCTCAGGATTCCGAATGGCTAGAAGACTGAGTTATGGTGTAGTTAAACTATAACACCTTTAAGATGAACTGCTGATGCACCTCAGGTCAAAGAACCAGACACACTACTGTAGCTTCGAGCCAATCATCAATGAGAAGGTAGAATTCCTCATGACTGCTCGAGGTGGTCACGCTCAGTGCCGTCGTTCTCTAATGAATACTTATACTCTCACTCTGATATCTCTATATCATAGACTAAGACTCATTTATCCTAAAGAAGCAATCATGCACTAACCTTTCGGATCAATCACCATCCTTATGATGATCCTACGGTTAGGAGCATTTTATGAGTTAGTAATGAAAATTCATGTCTTAAATTTTCAACTCTTGAAAATATGAACTATCACTGCTATTAACTCATGGCATGTATCACAGACACTTTCAAATATATATTATGATAGAAAATAACTTATTTTATTATTTATAGTTAAAATTATAATTTTGCCCTTAGAAGTTTATTATAAGTGTCAGCCAATCTGGCTTCTAGGGCACACTTATCTAACAGGGTGTGCACTGAAAAATTTTCAATATCATTTTAATGATGTGGCAAATTATGATATAAAAAATTCTTGTTGATGATGGAAGCTTCATAAATATTTTATTTTATGATGCTTTTCAATGAATGAAATTACCAACTGATTGATTGAGGCAAGTAAATACTCCACTAGTCGGATTCTTAGGAGACTCTATGATGGTAGAAAGAGAAATTATCCTATCAGTGACCATCAGAATGGAACCACGGTAGTGAACTGAGCAGCTAACTTTCCTTATCATCTGAGTGCCTTCTACTTATAACTCAATCTTGGGATGAACTGGACTCAATACATTTTAAGCAATCATCTTCATGTATTACCTAATGGTCAAATTCTTGACTCGACATGGTGTTGGTGAAATCTGAGGAGACCAAAAGCTTGCTCAGTGGCTTTCTTGCCACTCTTAGAGGCAAAAAACTGATGAAGGCCTTGCCAATTAAAGACCAAAGGGAGGAAGCAAAAAAATCCCAAGGAGAGCTAGCTAAGGAGCTTGTCACCATTCCCTTCGGAGATGATCTAACTAGAATGACTCCAATCGGATCCCAGCTGACACCAAATCACAAGGGTCAGTTGATGACCTTTCTTTAGGCCAATAAGGACATATTCACTTGGTTGGCATCAAACATGCTAGGTATCCCTTCTGACATCATTTTTCATAAGCTAAATGTGAATCTAGAATACTGATCTGTATGATAAAAGAAAAGAAACTTTATCCCAAAGCAACAATGAGCTATCGATGAAGAGGTCGATAAACTGATAACAGTAGGATTCATCCAAAAGGCATAATATCTAGAATGGATCTACAATGTCGTCATGGTCAAGAAAACCAATGATAAGTAGAGGATTTGCATTGACTACACCAATCTCAACAAAGTTTGCTCGAAGGATAGCTTTTCACTCTCGCAAATTTATCAACTTATTGATGCCACTTTAGTATTGAAAAATATATCCCAAAGCCAATCGTTAGCCTATTGACGGTTGAGCTATATTATAATTATAATTAATTTATTAATAAATAAAATAATTCTTTTAGCATTTTTACCATAAAATTTTCATCTTCTAACGAACTCCATTATTGTGATGAAGTCCTTAGGACTATTTAGGTTCGATAAAGAGAAGATTTATTGATTAGTCTTTAAAATAGTTCACGACCAAATGATAGGCTGTTAATAAGGACGACAACATCTATCGAGCATAGGTCATTGTGTGTCATATAGGTTGGTTGTCTTCTTAACCAAGAGTATGGAGACACTAGTATGGCTTATAGGTGAGATGTAGGGATATATCATCATTGAACGTGATCAACTCTAGAGTATTCTGCTATCGAGAATGTCTCTGATGGGATATAGGCATAAGTATCCTTTAGATCTGAGATCACCTCAGTAGCTTGCAAGCAACTCACGGTGCTTTGGTACTGGATTGACTGAATTTCTAATTTAGTAATGAAAGATTTTTGGGCATAGTCAAGTACTTGCAAAGTTAGAGTGTGATCAAGATGGGATTGGTCACTCCAAGATTTGGAGAAGAATGTATTACTGTATTTCAATATAGCAAAATCTTGGCCAGAGTAATCCATGAGATGATTTGGTATTTTGAAATACAATATGGATAGTCTAATCAGAGTTGATAGTTTAACTTTAAGGTATCCTATGAGTATTTTGGTCAATGAGATGAATTATATGAAAACTATATCCACATGGATTCTAAGGATGTTGTTATACACATTTGACCTATCTGACCGTCGAAAATCATTACTAGATGATCAATTTGATTGATATAGAAATTTATTTTTATGCTACTGACTTAGGTTTGGATCTATAGGGTCATACACATTAGAGTTCATGATCCAATCGGATGGTTGATCAATGATTAAAAATCATTCTAGGATTAAACGATCAATACGATTGATGTTTAACCTAGGCAAGTATTATAGGAGGATTGATTAGCAATTTAATTATTAATTAGCTTTATTCAATTAAACCAAAGGCCTGAGATTAAGTTTAATTAAATATGATTTAATTAGATTTGATTTGAGCTTGATTGGATCAAGTTCAATTAGTTTATTGGATAAGCCAAGTGCAAGGAAGAACTAGTCCTAGTTCAACTAGTACTTGGGTCAACCCAATTTTCTAATTTGATTAAAAAATTAAATTAAAATTAAATCTAATTTAATCTAATTTAATTAAGTTCTTAATTGAATTAAAATCTAATTTAATTAGATTGATTTATTTCTAGTTTAATTTATTTTGAGAAACCATTTTTGATCAAGTTATTATGAAATCCTAGTAAGATTAGGATTCCATCCTTGCGCCATCTAAGCACCAATGCCCCCACTCTCTCTTCTTAGAGTTTTGTATGACAAAACTCTCATGCCTAGCAATACCATGAGCACCCCTTACTCTCCCTTCTATCCTATATGGAAATTAGTTTGTGGACCAAGTCAAAGGTAGATAGTTTGGTTTGATTTTGGATTCTATGAGATAGAATCCTAACAAACCAAAACTCCTCCCATAAGGAGGAAGGGAACGTGTAGGATTTCTAGCTTTAATTTTAAAAACTTTTTTTAAAAATTATGTAGCAAAAATGATTATTAATTATATTAATAATAAAAGCTATAGATCTAATTTAAAAATCCTACACTATACAGGATCTAATGTACATATATATGCATGCGTATCTAAAAAATAAAATATCAAGTGCAGTAAACTTATTTTACTGCTTCTACGTGTTTAGAACACGTTATCTTTTTATGGATAGATGATCTCCATAATTTGATCTTCTTAGTGTAGATCTAATCACCGCGATGCAGCCACACACGCATCTGGCCTCTACAGGTGATCCACATGAGGCCCTGATCTCGATCAGTTCCTTCCGAGTGCTAGCTCACTACAAGAAACTTTGATGGTTGATATTAGATCGAACTCCTTCAATCTTCTTCACCAGCTCTTTGGACACTTCAATTTGCCGATGTAGATAAGAAATACAGGAGGTTCTTCTTCTAGATCTATGAATCTAAAATCCAAATCTAGAATCCAAGACCCTTGCACCTAGAATTCCTCACGTAGAGAAGAGACCTCTCTTCTTTTTCTCACACGTTCTCTTTTTTGAGTTCTAATATGCACGCCCATAAAATTAGATATTTTATAGATGCGCCGGCATAAGGGAGGCATGAGAGAGAGTTCTAGATGGTTTGTAATTCAATCTCAAACTCTTTTTGAGTTTGAATTTCAACCAGATTTTATCCATCAAGGATGCATGAGAAGGAAGAATGCATGGCTTCATGTGTGTGGATTTCTTCATAGAAACAATCTTTCTTGTGGAGAAAATATGGTGCAAATCTAGGTGATGTGGCGCATGGGAAGACTAGTCAAATTAGTCTCTTATTTGACATCCAATTGAACCAATCCAATCTAAATTGGTTAGGCCCAATTAGACCAGATTAAATCCAACTTATTTAGGCTTAATTAGGGTCAGTTAAATTCTAATCAAATAAAAAATTAATCAAGCCAAACCTTTGATCAAATCAAGGATTAAACCTTCTTAACGATTAGATCATCTTATAACCTAATCAGGTCAAATCCAAATGAATCCAATTTAATTGATCTTGATCCATAAATAATCACTCAATCAAATTAAGTTAATTAATAATCAAATCACTAATTAATCTTCTCTTGATCAGCCATTAGATTGGATAGAAACCTCTAGTGTGTGTGGCCCCGTAGGTTCGAACCTAAGCCGATAGCACAGAAACTATTTTTCTGAACTAATCAAAGTAACCATCTAGCAATGGTACCTGATGTTCGAATAGACCGAATAGTACAATCACAATATTTAGAACTTATGTGAATATGGTTATCGCTTAATTCATCTCTTTGACCTCTATGCATAGGATGACTTTAGGATTTGACTGTCAACCCTAAAAGATACATCCAAATCATGTCTCAAAGCAATTAGTCCTGTGACCCCTCATAAGGACTATCCTGGCCAAGGCTTTGCTAAATTGAAATACTATTAAACACAACTCCTGAGTTCAGGAGTGATCAATCCCATCTTGACTCACGCACTGACTCCTCAAGTACTTAACTATACCCAGAAATCTTTCATCACTAAATTAAAAATTTAAGTAGTTCAGCACCAAAGCACAATGAGTTGCTTAAAAGTCATCGTGATGATCTTAGGTCGGAGGGACACTTATGATTAGAGCAATTTTTGATAGTAGAAAGCTCTGGAGTTGATCATATTCAGTGTAGATGTACCCCTACATCTTACCTGCATGCCATACCAGTATCTCCATACTCCTTGGTTAAGAGGACAACCAACCTATGTGGCATACAATGACATATACTCAATAAACGTTGTCATCCTTAATAACAACATATCATTGATCATGAACTATTTCAAAGACTAAACGATAAATCCTTCTTTGTTGATTCTAAATAGTCCTAAGGACTTCATCACATCAGACAGGAGTATATTAGAAGATGAAAGATTTATGATGAAAAAGTTAGAATAATTTTTATTTAATTAATAATTTATATATAATTATATAAATTAGCTCAATCATTAACAGGCTAATAATTGACTTTGGGATACTATTTTCAATAATCTTCTACTTGGTCTAAAGTCAATCGATGCAGTATCATACATCCATCTTCGACTTGAAGTCATCAAACTCCTTCACCATAATGGCTTTAGTGAATCGGTCGGCCAGGTTCTTCTTTCTATTGATCTTCTGAAGATCAACATCACCTTGATCCACAATCTTTCGGATAAGGTGGAAGCAGCATAGAATGTATTTCATCTGCTGGTGTGCTTTGGATTCCTTTGCCTGAGCAATGGCTCCAAAGCTATCATAGAAGAGCAGAATTAGACCATCGAGGTAGAGTGTTACTCCGAGCTCGGTGATGAACTTCTTCAGCCACACCGCTTCTTTGGCAGCATCTGATACAACAACATACTCTGCCTCGCATATTAAATCGGCTACGGTGTGTTGCTTGAAATTTTTTTAGCAGACAGCACCACCATTAAGGGTAAACACATATCCTGACATACTTTTTCTATCATCATGATCAGACTGGAAATTAAAGTCTATATACCCTATAAGTTTCAAGTCTGAATCACCATAAATAAGCCACTGGTCTTTAGTATTTCTCAAATACTAAAGGATAGTTTTAACAATCTTCTAGTGGTTCTCTCCTGGATCAGATTGGTATCTACTTGCTACTCCTAGTGAGTATGCCACATCTGATCGCGTACATGTCATGGCGTACAGAATAGAATCCACTACCAAAGCATATAAAATTCTACTCATATGCTCTCTCTCTTGAGGTGTTGTCAGATAATTCTTCTTTGAGAGAAAAATTTCATGGCCTATCGGTAGATTGCCCTTCTTGGAATTCTTTATGTTGAACCTCTTTAGCATAGTATCTATATACGTGGACTAGGACAATCCAAGTAATCTTTTAGATCCATCTCTATAGATCTTCATCCCTAAGATGTAGGAAGCTTCTCCCAGATCCTTTATGGAGAACTGTGACGATAGCCAGATCTTTATTCCTTGTAATACAGGAACATCATTTCCGATTAAGAGAATGTCATCCACATATAAAATGAAAAATACAACTACTGGACCATTAGCCCACTTATGTATGCAGAGCTCTTCATCATTCTTGAAAAAGCCATACATCTTGATCGTCCTATCAAAACGTATGTTTCAACTCTGAGATGCCTGCTTCAGTCCATAAATAGATCTTTGAAGCTTTCACATCTTGGACTCATCTATGGATGTGAAATCTTTAGGTTGTATCATATATATCTCTTCATCCAGTTTTTTATTTAGAAAAACTATTTTCACATCCATCTGCCTAATTTTATAGTCCAAATGCGTAGCTACCGCAAGCATGATTCGAATGGACTTGAGCACTGCTACAAGAGAAAATGTCTCATCATAGTCAATACCATAATATTGACGATATCCTTTGGCAACCAGACGAACTTTATAGGTCTCCATCTTTCCATCTGTGCTTCTTTTTCTTTTGAAGATCTACTTAAACTTTATGGGTTTTATCCTTTTGGATGGGTCAACCAATGTCCATACATCATTGACCTTCATGGACTCTATTTCGGATCTCATGGCCTCAAGCCATTTTTTAGAGTCGGATCTCTACATTGCATCCATGTAGATGATCGGATCCTCGTCGTTCTCATTGAGTTCAATAGGATCTCCATCTCGGACTAAAAAATCATAGTATCTATCCGACTGATGTGTTACTGAGGGAACCAGATCTAGGATTTTATGGGTAGATCTTAAAACTTTTTCAGGATCAGACAGCAAAAGATTTAAATAAATTAAATATTTATTTAAATAAATATGTAAACATCTAGATCTCAGATCTATTATATGATTATGGCATGATACTAAATCAAAAATTAAAAACATAAAGGGGAAGGAAAGGTTGATCACATCAACCTAGATCTACGCTATATCTAATACAGGTATGAAATCAATAGATCAGATCTATTATCTATGCAAGTTAGACATTCTAACTCATTGATCTAAGCTTGAGGATGAAGTCAGAGCTGCACATGCATTCAGCCTCTAGGAGTCATCCACACGAGCCTACGAACTCTGATCTGAAGTTCGATGCAGAAAATCAGCACAGCATGGTAGTACCATGCTGATGCTTCTTCGACGATCGATCCAATGCTCCCTTCTTCAAAACATAGACTCTCCAAAATATGAGAAGAAAGAGGAGAGTTTTTTGATCTAAGACTCTCTTAGAAAAAACTCAAAAGAAGAAAGAGAGATGAAGAATAAAACAGCCCTAGAAGAAGATCCTCTTCTTCTTCTCTTTTCTCTCACCTAGACACCTAGTTTGGTGCCTATGGAACCCCCATGCCCAAGAACTCTCTTCCTCTGATTTTTGCACACCCAAAACCTCTCCCAATGCTCTATATTCCATGAAAATTTTAGCTAAAAATTTATTCCAATAAATGAGAGAAAAAGAAGAGTCCTTGTTAGGTCAAATTCTTAGACTAGGAAAAGACCAAAATAGGGCAAGACTAGTTGGGGCGCCCAACTCTTTGGGCGCCTCCTCCATAATTATTAGGCATGGACCAAGAAAAGGAGGGTGCACAAAATTCTCCTCTTTTTCATGAAAAAAACTAAGAAATAATAAGGTTGTTTGGCGACATAAACAAGAGATAGAATTAATTGCAAATCAAGAGGGGGTGGCTACTCAAGGGATAGAGTGTTTGATTGGTCAACAAGGATCTAGAATCCTAATAGAGTTTGATTTCAAAACATAACTCTCCTTTTGACTTGGTCTTCCAACAAAATTCCATGTATGAGAAGAAGGAGAGAGAGAGGGGCATGCATGAAGAACTTGGGAGAGGAGATTTTCACATGAAATAAACATTCCAAAGTGGGCATGGGGTGCGTGTGGGACTAAGGTGGCGCAAGGTTAGGGAAAGTTCCAAGTCTCACTAGGATTCTTAATTTGACTTGATTCAACATAGTTTCTCAAACCAAATAAAATCAAGAATTAAACCAACTCTAATTAAATAAGGTCCTAACCCATTTAAAGGACTTAATTAAATTAGATTTAATTTTCTAATCAAATTAGAAAATTGGGTTGATCCTGAGTCTTAGTTAGACTAGGACTAGTTCTTCCTTGCACTTGGCTTATCCAATAAATCAATTGGACTTGATCCAATCAAGTCCAAATCAAATCTAATTAAATTATATTTAATTAGACTTAATCTTAGCCTCTTGGCTTAATCAAATTAAGTTAATTAGTAATCTAATTGCTAATCGATCCTCCTACAATACTTGCACTAGGTTAAACACCAATCATATTGATTGTTTAACCCTAGAACGATTCTTTAATCATTGATCAACCATCCGATCAGATCATGAACTCTAATGTGCATGACCTTATAGGTCTGAATCTAAGTCTGGTAGCATAGAAATAAATTTTTATACCAATCAAAGTGAACCATCTAGCAATGATACCCGATGGTCGGATAGGTCGAATGTGTAGAACAACATCCTTAGAACCCATGTGGATATAGTTTCCATATAATTCATCTCCTTGACCAAAATGCTCATAGGACACCTTAGAGTTCAACTGTCAACTCTGATCAGGTTGTCCACATTGTATTTCAAAATATCAAATTCATCTGATGGATTATCCTGGCCAAGGTTTTGCTATATTGAAAATACAGTTGATACATTCTTCTCCAACTCTTGGAGTGGTCAATTCCATCTTGATCACACTCCGACTTT
Source organism: Cocos nucifera (assembly GCA_006176705.1). NCBI lineage: Eukaryota > Viridiplantae > Streptophyta > Magnoliopsida > Arecales > Arecaceae > Cocos > Cocos nucifera. The sequence goes on along the minus strand of QRFJ01001161.1, from coordinate 187,309 downwards.
TGCAAGTACTTGACTATGCCCAGAAGCCTTCGTTATTGAATTAAAAATTTAGTTAGTCCGATACCAAAGCATAGTGAGTTGCTTGCAAGTCACTGAGGTGATCTCAGGTCTAAGGGATACTTATACCTTATATCCTATCAGAGACATTCTCGATAGCAGAATGCTCTAGAGTTGGTCACGTTCAGTGACGATGTACCCCTACATCTCACCTGTATGCCATACCAGTATCTCCATACTTTTTGGTTAAGAGGATAATCAATCTATATGGCATACAGTGACCTATGCTCGATAGATGCTATTGTCCTTATTAACAGCATATCATTTGGTCATGAACAAATTTAAGGACTAATCGATAAATCCTCTCTTTATCGAAGCTAAATAGTCCTAAGGACTTCATCATAACAATGGAGTTCGTTAGAAGATGAATACTTATGATGAAAAATGCCAAAAATATATTTTATTTGTTAATGAATCAATTATAAATATAAAGTAGCTCAACCATCAACAGACTGATGATTGGCTTTGGGACACATTTCCCAATAGTTACTCTACCAGATCGCCTTAAGGGTGCAGGTTCAGTAGACTCCAGGTCTGATCGAATCAAATCTGGTTCAGGTTTAGGTACTTGTGTTGGTTCTTCTACCTATCGAACTTCCTCAAGTTCGACCTTAGAGACATTAGTCCCTTCATCAAGGAACACCTTTTCTAAAAAGATTGTCTTAAGGCTGACAAACATCCTTTGTTCATCAGCTAGGTAGAAGTAATACCCTTTGGTCTCTTTTGGGTATTCTATAAAGCTACAGTTGTCAGACCTAGGTCCGAGCTTGTCCGTTACTAAACATTTGACATAAGCTGGACACCCCCAAATCCTAAGATGCAAGAGCACTACTTACATCCTATCAACATCTCACATGGCATTTTAGAAATAGACTTACTCAGAACCCTATTCAGAATATAACAAGCTGACCCGAGCGCATATCCCCAAGAGAAGATCGACAGACCAACAAATTCCATCAAAGATCGAACCATGTACAACGAGATCCGATTCCTTCTTTTGGATACACCATTATGCTATGGTATTTTAGGAGGAGTCCATTGGGAGAGAATCCCATTCTTCTCAAGATATGTCAAAAATTCATTGGAAAGGTACTCACCCCTCGGTCAGACCGAACAGTTTTAATACTCTTTCCAGTTTGCTTTTCTACTTCATTATAGAATAGTTTGAACATTTCAAATGACTCTGACTTATGCTTCATTAAATAGACATACCCATACCTTGATAAGTCATGTGTGAAAATTATGAAGTAGAAATATCCATCTTTAGCATTTGTACTCATGGGTCCACATACATTAGTATGTATTAGACCCAGGAGTTCACTAGCATGTTCATCCTTTCCAATAAAAGATGACTTGATCATCTTTTCAAGAAGACAAGACTCATAGGTCGGTAGTGATTCACAATCACTGACCTCAAGAATTTTTTCTTGAGCTAATCTATTTATTCTATTCTTATTGATGTGACCTAGCCTACAATGCCAAAAATAGACATTTGACACATCATCTATTCTAAGGCATTTACCAAAGGTTTGGACTACGTTAACAAGCTATGATAATAGATAAATTTTATTATTTAATTATCCAACATAAACTGTAACATCATTCAAAATGATATCACAAAAAAATGCTTTTATTGAAAACTGATAACTGTTTTTGGCCAAAAGGCCTACAGAAATTACATTCAATTAAATACTTGGACAAAAGTGACAGTCACTAAGAATAACTTTATGAGAATTGATTATAAGGTTCATGACTCTTAAAGCTAGAACTGGAACTTGTCTTCCTTCTTCAATGTTCAGGAATCTCTCACCTTCATCATATCTTCTACTGATTTGAAAACCCAGCATCGAATTATAAATATGATAAGGGCTTCCAATATCTAATACCTAGACAATAGTATCATAAAATGAGAAGTTGTAAGGTGTTATCATATAATTGCCTTGCCCAGCAACTACTTGCTTCTTCTTTAGACTGTTTGGGTCCAGGATGGCAATGTATTGAGGAGTTCCTCTTTCAATACCTCTGCTTCTTGCAAAAGAAGCACTCCGCCTGGCTCTAGTCGGGCTTGCACTTCTTGGTCTGACCCTGTGCAAATGTCCCAGCATGCGGTTGCATGTTCTTGCTCTTCTTCTTCTAATTCTTCTTTTCTTTCTTAAAGAGTCGACTAGAAAAAGATCCTCCCATAATATTCACCGACCCCTTTTGGAGCTGATGATCCTTCTCAAAGTTCTGCAGCAACCCCAATAATTCATGGTAGTTCACTATAGGCTTTGTCATTTTGAAATGAGTAAGGAATGGGAGGAAGGACTTAGACAATGAATTCTGGATTGCATCCTTCTCGAGCTGCTCATACAGAAAAAAATCCAGCTTACTCAGACGTTCAATCAACTTGATCATGTACAATACATGATCAGTGACTGATGCCCCATCCCTCATACAAGTGTTGAAAATGGCATAGCTAGTTTTATGCCTTTCAACGTCGTCAGGTGTGTTAAAGAAGTTATTCAATATTTGAAGCATCTCCTCAAGCTGAGCATTCTCAAACCTGTAGCTAAACTCATTATTCATCACCACCAGCATAATGCATCGAATGATGGTATGGTCATTGAGCCACTTTTGATAAGTGTCTCTCACTACATCAATATCGTTCTTGGTTGGCTCCTTAGGTGCCGGATCAATCAATATATATAAGATCCGTTCATGCTCTAGGACAATCTTTAACTTTTGATACCAACTATCAATGTTGGATCCCATGAGTTTGTCATTGTCCAACAATGATCAGAGTGATAGAATAGTGGCCATTTTTGTATAAAAAAAACCATAGACCTAATTAGTATATGAATTATTTACTCTAAAGATTTGGACTTTGGTCTAAAGATTCTTTCACTATTTTATTCAAATCGGTAGCCTTTACTTTCAATTTGAGGAATTACCCCTAATTCCTTAGTGGGTACTAGAATCCACATAGACTACACACGAGCCCAACATTGGTTGGTCAACTCGTGTGCACCTATGGGTAGGTTCATAACTAATTGCTTCACCAAACAATTTCTAGTAGTTTTAATTTTATCCTAAAAATCTAATCAGTAGGCTTTGGCTTCCACTGAAAAGATATAGTTAAATCCAATCATTAACATGATCATATTTGGCACATCAGACCAACGAATGATCAGGCCTAACTTTGGTCGGCCAACTTGACCACCATTAGAAAGACACAACCAAATTATCATATTATGAATGATAATTCTATTAGTCAATAAGCACCAGGTCTTTGGACCTTCAATGATTATTAAACTAATGGATCCATTATCACTCAACTTAATAGGAGGCGATGACTTAGTTATCACCATAACTTTATCATTTTAAGGACCTAATAATTTTAAAAAATTTTATTAATCAATTTTAAAAGAATTAACCAATCAATTTGGATTCTCCCACTGACTTTACCAAGTCATGTTAATAAGGATCTAATTAAAGCTGACATTAGGAGCACCTAAATCAATCAAACTAATTTACCTAATTGACATGGGTGAGTCCAAATCGCCAAGTGGTCTAATCAAAACCTAATTCACCAGGATGGCCAGGCAAGTGAGATCAGTGGAAGGAATATGCTATTAACTCATTAAAGATCAAATTAGTGCGAGCAGCTCCCAATTAAAAATCACTGGTCTGAGCTGTTAGACTTATTTTAGACACCATCCAGTTTATTAGTTTCAATTTTGACCAACCTAGCAATTTTAGGTTCGACTGTGAAGCCACGAATCAAGTCTATTTGGTCCTCGTTAAAGGCATGGGCTTGACCATCTACAACTATTGTAATTTGGTCTAAAGATTTCTTGATCTAATCTAAATCAACATTTGGTTAGATTTGATCAATTACTCTAATTTAGTTCATTTTTTAACTAACCTTAGGTCTAATCAAATTAATGGACCTAATTTGACTAACCCAATAACCCATAAATTTTATAATCAATGTCTTAGGATCTTTAATTCATAATTATAGACTCTTATTAATCATGCTTAATTCTTAATAAAGTTTAAGATTGAGGGTTGGGGTTCGGCATTTTCAAAATATCTTTTTCAAATTTTGAAAGGTTATCTACATCCTAGTACTATTTCACTATATAGATTGACTCATTTCAAAAATGGGTTGGCTTATTTGATAAACAAGCACTAGATGTAGGTTTGATTTCATAGAATCAACCAATAGACATTAAGCCAACTTCTCTGTCAAGCTGGCTCGGATCCCATCCTAGCTGGCTCGAAAAGAAGTTAAGTCGGCTTGGTTTCTAAGACAGCCGGCTCGAAAAAAAGTTAGAAGACAAACATTTTTGTTGAGCAGGCTCGGATCCTATCTGAGCAGGCTCGAATTGAAGCTGAGCCGGCTTAGTTTCTGACCGAGCTGATTGGAGCATCAATTTAGAAAGCGTATCATGGCTGGTATGCTGGTCGAGTTGGCTCGATCGACGAGCAGAACCTTCCTAAGATCTTGTTCATATTTAATCTAAATCTATGTACTCTACATAAAAAATCATGAAACTATTTAGATCTAATCTAAATACTAAATCATGATAAAATTTTGATTAAACCTATTCAAATATATCATAAAAATTATTAGATCTAATCTAAAGTTTTTATGATTAGTGTTATAGATCGCAACGTACTAGGATAACCTTTTCACTATAAGGGGTAAACCTTACAGCAGGATAACTTACAGTCTGTGTGATCATTATTTTTTATTTTTTAGATCAGATTATTATTTAGATCTAATCAAAAAATAATCTAAAACATGCATATATCATACATCAAAGAACCTACTGCTCTGATACCAATTGAAGGGAATGCGTAGGGTTTCTAGCTTTGATTTTAAAATTTTTTTCCAAAGATTGCACAGTAAAAATAATTATTAATCATATTAATAATAAAAGCTATAGATCTAATTTAAAAATCCTACGCTATATAGGATCTAATGTAAATATATATGCATGCATATCTAAAAAATAAAATATCAAGTGCAGTAAAACTATTTTACTGCTTCTACATGTTCAAAATACGTTATCTTTTCATGGATAGATGATCTCCATAATTTAATCTTTTTGATGTAGATCTGATCATCATGATGTAGCCACACATGCGTCTGGCCTCTATAGATGATCCATATGAGGTCCTGATCTCGATCTATTCCTCCTGAGTGCTAGCTCGCTGTAGGAACCTTTGATGGCTAATATAAGATTGAACTTCTTGATCTTCTTCACCAGCTCTTTGGATGCTCCAATTTGTTGATGTAGATAAGAAATACAAGAGATTCTCCTTCCAGATCTATGAACTCACGACCCTCGTTACTCACAATCTTGAACCCAAATCCTAGATGGATTCTAGGATTTGCACTCACCTAAGACTCTTCCACCTAGAATTCCTCACATAGAGAGATCTTCTCTTGTTTTTCTCACATGTTCTCTTTTCTAAGTTCTAATTTGCACGCCCATAAAATCAGATATTTTATAGATGTGCACGGCACAAGAAAGGCATGAGCGAGAGTTCTAGATGGTTTGTAATTCAATTTCAAACTCTTTTTAAGTTTGAATTTAAACTAGATTTTATCCATCAAGGGCGTCTGAGAAGGGAGAATGCATGCCTTCATGTGCATGAGTTTTTTCATGGAAACAACCTTTCTAATGGAGAAAATATGGTGCAAATCTGGGTGATGTGGTGCATGGGAAGACTAGTCAAACTTCTCTCTTATTTGACATCCAATTGAACCAATCCAATCTAAATTGGTTAGGACCAATTAGATCAGATTAAATCCAACTTATTTAGACTTAATTAGGCTCAGTTAAATCTTAATCAAATAAAAAATTAATCAAGTCAAATCTCTAATCAAATAAAAAATTAAACCTCCTTGACGATTAGATCATCTTATAACCTAATCGGGTCAAATCCAAATGAATCCAATTCAATTGGCCTTAATCCATAAATAATCATTCAATCAAATTGAGTTAAATAGTGATCAAATTACTAATTAATCTTCTCTTGATCAGCCATTAGATCAGGTAGGAACCTCTAGTGTGTGTGACCCTGTAAGTTCGAACCAAGCCGGTAGCATAGGAATCATTTTCTTGAACTAATCGAAGTGACCATCTAGCAATGGTACCCAATGTCCAGATAGGCCAAATAGTGCAATCACAATATTATAACCTACATGAATATGGTTACCACATAATTCATCCCTTTGATCTCTATGCATAGGATGACTTTAGGATTTGACTGTCAACCCTAAAAGATACATCCAAATCGTGTCTCAAAGCAATTAGTCCTGTGACCCCTTATAAGGACTATCTTGGCCAAGGCTTTGCTAAATTGAAATACTATTGAGCACAGCTCCTGAGTCTAGGAGTGATCAATTCCATCTTGACTCACGCACCAACTTCTCAAGTACTTGACTGTATCCAAAAATCTTTCATCACTGAATTAGAAATTCAGAAGTTCGGCACCAAAGTATAGTGAGTTGCTGGAAGTCACCATGGTGATCTTAGGTTAGAGGGATACTTATATCCATATTCCATCAGAGTAATTCTTGATAGTAGAAAAGCAATACAATCGATCACATTCAGTATAGATGTACCTTTGCATCTCACCTGCATGCCATACCGGTGTCTCCACACTCCTTGATTAAGAGGACAACCAACCTATATGGCATACAATGACGTATACTCAATAAACATTATCATCCTTGGTAACAATATATTATTGATCGCGAACTATTTTAAGGACTAAATGATAAATCCTTCTTTGTCGATTCTAAATAGTCCTAAAGACTTCATCATATCAGACAGGAGTTCATTAGAAGATGAAAGATTTATGATGAAAAGCTAGAATAATTTGTATTCAATTAATAATTCATATATAATTACATAAATTAGCTTAATCGTTAACAGGCTAACGATTGGCTTTGGAACACTATTTTCAACACCATCCACTTTCTATTTTTCCTTGATTTTTTTAGTGGAGAAAGCCCATCCTTTTGTGCGCGTACCCTGGTGGTTCACAGCTAAAACAAAGGAGGGGGTGCTCAAGTGTTGGGTGCCCCAACAACTTGCCATATATGGTCTTGCCTAATCTAGAAATTGATCCAACAAAGACTCTTCCATATCTCTTTACAAGGAGGTCCTTTTGGATTTCACCATATATGGTCTTGCCTAATCTTCTATTGTTAGATGTGTACCCTAGAAGCCAGATTGGCTGTCACTTGTAATACACTTCCAAGGATAATTTTATAATTTTAACTATAAATTAATAAATGAATTATTTTCTATCACAGTGTATATTTAAAAGTGTTTGTGATACATTCTTTGAGTTAATGGTAATGATAATTCATATTTTTAAAAGTTAAAAATTTAAGACTTAAATTTTCATAATTAACTCATAAATTATTCCCGACCGTAGGATCATCATGAGGATGATGATCGATCCGGAAGGTTGGTGTACGATCACTTTCTTAGGATAGACGTATCTTGAGTCTATGATGTGGAGACACTAGAGTGAGAGTACAGGTACTCATTAGAGAATGAGGGTACTGAGCATGACCACCTCAAGTAGCATAAGAAAGTCTACCTTCTCATCGATGACTGACTCAATGCAACAGTGGTGTGTCTGATTCTTTGATCTGAGGTACATCGATAGTTCACCTTGAGGATGTTATAGTTTGACTACACCATAACTCGATCTTCTAGCCATTTGGAATTTTGAGGTGTATGTTGGCTATACCATGTTCATTGTAAGAATTATATTGCACCAATAGGGGATCTATCTACCTCGATAGATGAGGAGTAACCCCATGATAATCATGAGATTGAGTTCATAAGTCTATGACCTTAGCAAAGTGAAGATGATAGAAAGAGTTTCTATTAGGGTTTCACATTGGGCTCGAATTGAATGATTAATTCATATGACGGACATTGAGTTTGACGAGTTCATCTTAACCCTAATCGCATCAGGGCTTAAGATAGAAGAACCCAATCACACAAGTAATTATACCGAAAGATTCGCTTTTAGTTCTGATGGATTACCACCATATACTACTAGGTATCATTGGTGGATTTTGAGAGCAATTAGGATGATTTTGTTGATCAATCATTCTAATTGTATAAATCAAAAAAATTCTGATCCATCGAAAGGTGTTTCGATGATATCGATGATGGAGATCCCGACATGTCTCATTACCATACAAAATTGAACCTAACTAGGTCACACAAACAAGAATTTGGGTTTGGATGTCATCAATTGAGCTAAGTCAGTTTGATTGATTTAGATTAGATCCAATCAGGTTCAAGATAATCATGCTAGCACATGATTGAGCCTGACTTTCTCCTTCTAAAATCATTTTGATTCATCGCAACTGAGTCAAATTTGATTTGACTCAATTCTATATTTTGAATGAATTTATTTTTATCTAACTAAAATAAGTTCAGATCAAATCAATTATAGAAATTAAATCCATTCATAGTCAAATTGGACTAGGGTCAAAAGTTGACCTATTTGAGAGAATTGAGGGTCACCTGATCAGATGCTTCTAAAAACTTTTTTAAAAATTATTTTGATCTAATTTTTGGAAATATGATATAGCACAAGTTTTGCATTGGGTGTACCAAATTTTATAATTTTTGGAGGTGTCTAGACTAAGTTATGAGAGAGTTTGATTTAGATCAAACTCTTGAGGGAAGAGTCCTAGGCGTAGTGGACTCTTCCTTATCTACTCATGCTGATATCTTTTTGAATCATTTTTGGCAAAAAAATAGATGAAATCTGGTGGTGTTTCATAGAAAATAAGTCATAGAGTCCTAATGATATAATAAATATGTTATTTTGGTCAAAAGAGACTCTAAGTAGGCATTTGACATAAAAGACTTTCTCACGTCAAAGTGTAGGCAATGCAAGAAATAATTTTCTACACCTAAAGTCTGCCATCCCTGATATCCCACACACCCTCTATCCTCTCTGTTCTTCTCTTATACAAGTTTAAAAGGTTAGGCACAAATCTAAGAAGAAGGTCCAAGGTTTTTGGCATAATATTCAGGATCTATGTGATGGTGTTCTTGTGATGGACGGGCTGCCTTTAGAAATAATTTTGAAGATTCTTCGGATTAGATCCAGATCTAATTTCTAGAAAAAAGATTTATGAGGAGAAGATATTCAGATCTTACCTAAGTGGATACTGGTAGAGACCAGGTGCGTGCATGGTTCCTTCCAGAACCCCAGGAATCAACAGGATCATTGCAAGGTAATTAGATAATCCAATTAGATACTTTAAATTAAATCTAATTTAATTTTTTTTTAATTTTTAATATTAGATCATCATGATTAGATTTGAGAACTCTCAGATCTTATCAGATCATTTAGAAATTTTTTAAAAAATCTCTCTCAGATCTGATTAGATCTGCATAATTCTGCGGTGGAAAATAATGTTTTTCCTTCAACTGGTATCAGAGCCAGATTAGCAGTTATTTAGATCTACCTTAGATCTAATTTTATTTTTATTTATGATCTGATATTAAAAAATTTTAGATATCACATCAGATATGATTAGATCTAAAATTAAAAAATTAAAAATTAAATAATTTAGATCTAATATGTATGAGGTGCATGACTAGACTAGGTATAGAATAGTTCTATATATAGTCTAGTATGATCATGTATTTAATTTGATTAAACATAATTTTAGATATATTTAATTTTTATTTTTTAATATTATAATTATTATAATTAGATCTAAAAATAAAAAATAAAATTTTTAATTTTTGATTTATTCATATAAGATATGAAAGATGCATGCTTAGACCAGTCATAGAATAGTTTTATAAGATGTCTAGAATGGTTTTAATTTTGATATGATCAAATTTAAAATTTTAATTTTTAGATTTAATATGTGATATTTTCGATCTAAAAGTATGCATATTGATGATACATGAGATGTATGTAAAACATGTATTAGTTAGATCTTTTTATATGTGATATATGATCTAATTAGTTTTGTAGTAAAAAATTATATTTCTGATTAAGGAGTTCCCCATGGCCATCTGATCATAAGAATAAAGTAGGGTTTAAAGGCCCTCTCATCTCGTTCAATGGAATGTTCTTATGGCATGTAGGGGTGCTGTGCGTTCGTCCTTAATCAGAAATAAAAATTTATTTTTCTATAAAACCCTCGATCCTAAAATCCTAGGATTTCTATTATATGTTTTGTTTATGAACCCAAAACTTAATGAAGAATTAAGATTATGAAATTAATTAGATCTAAAATTATGAATTTTCAGATCTAGAATATATTCATAAAATTGGATTCGAGCTTGGATAGCTTAATTAGATCTAGCAGTTGACCAAACTGAATCAAGAGTTGGTTAGGTGGGATCAAAGAAAGCTTAGATTTGACTAGCCTAATAGGATTATGTTTGGGTCAAGATTGAATTACATTGAAATATGACTCGAGCAAATCATGACCTAATTTGGCTTCAAGGTTCGAGCCTGGATTGTAGGCTAACCCAATTGATTCTGATTCAATAATTTAGTATCTAAGGTAAGTTTGGCAGATACGATCGATTAATTTTTAATTGGGAGCTACTCGACTTAAATGCATTCTTATCAAGTTAATGATATATCCTTTCCACCAGTCTTACTTACCTGACCATTTATGTCGATCCAATTCTGATTTAAGGTGGCTAACAATTCGAGCCAACCCATACCACTAGGTTAGTCATAATTGTTATGACTAAGTCAAGTCAAGTTTAAAGAGACCTAAATTAAATTTTCTTAAGAAAGTATTAAATCTAAGGTCTTCCACTATTGTAGATGTGCGGGCCCTTTCCGGGGTTGATTGTTCTCAGTTAGATACAGTGGTTCAGTTGCACCAAAAAGATACAACCATGTCTATTAGGCATTGGATGCTATAAGTTGGAGGATGGGTTGGTCCCAATATTTCGGATACGGTGAGGGATCCAATCAAAAATTCAATTTGTATAAATGATGGGTCTAACTTAATTAAGGAGTGGATCAATATTTCAGACATGATGAGATTCATGAATTAGAGACCAAGTTAGAGTGCATTATGATTAGAGAATCATTGGATAAGAGTTGTCCACTCATTGGTTGACCCATCACTAATAACTATTAGGTGAGGTGGTAAGTCAGTTGGTGAGACCGCACCATCCACTAGAAATCTATAATCATGAAGATTTTCACATCTCTTCCAAGAAAGTATAGGGATCCGAGTAAATAGTGAGAGCATAATTTATTTAAAAATAAAATCTCTAAATAAATTATTTAAATCAAATTACAAAATCTAACTAAAAAATTTGACTCTCTATAGAAAAATATCTACGTCCAACCCATTAGCCCGTATCCTGGACACCCATAGACTGACCGAACCCAACTACAAGGATTGACTCCAGAACTTCAAAATTATTTTGGGTTTTGAGAAGTTGACTCATGTGTTGGAACAGAATCCTTCCACCTTGAAGGAAAAAACCTATTTTTCAGATCAGGTTCGTTCAGATCTGATTGGATCAGGAGGGATATTTTAAAAATTTTTCTTCTAAGATCCTAACTAGATCTGAGACTCCTCAGATCTAATCATATTAATTTAATAATAAAAATAAAAATAAAAATTTAATTTAATTTAATTATACCTTTATTTTGGATAATCCAATTATCCTATGATGATCCCGATGTTTGCCTGAGGTTCTAGATGTAGCCACGCAAGTGCCTGGCCTCTACCGATATCCACTCGAACAAGATCTGAAGATCTTCTCCTTCTCAATCAATTCTTCAAAAAGCAGATCAAGATCTGATCTTGAAGATCTTCAAAACAGCTTTTGAGAAATAATTGTTGTCTCTTACAGTAGTTCTACCTTCTTCCTTTTTTGGTGCCTTTCACTTGTTTGGATCACACCTTGTTCGTGCCCAAAAGCCCTTGGGTGTGGAGAGGAGAGAGAGGACTAGAGGATGGCATGGAGAAGGAGGGAGAGGGGCTATGTGGCATGGGCTAAAGGCAGAAGAATTGAACTCTAGGTGCAGACATGGTTTATATAGATCCTACTATGCCATGCAGTACCACAACATCCTGGCCAATCATGGCCCTTCGTGCAATCAGATCTAAATTTGATTGGTGGGATGACATCATTTGATTCAATTAGATGAGAGACCCTTAAAACACTCCTTAGGTGGTGCCAAGATTGGGTCAAACAAGACTTCTTGATGCCACACAATTTAATCCCCAGAAGCAACCTGGAGTCCCATCTATATGGGACTCCATATTTTATCCTCATGGGGCGCACGCCTCCCTAGGCATGCACCCCCTTCTTGTCTGCTTTTTAGTAGGGGGATAAGTCCCAAGGTACTCTCCTATGGGTGCATGACACATGTGCAGATGTCTAAGTGTCCAGGGTCAATATTTGACCATTATTCGAAGACAAGATTTAGCAGGTGATGGAAAATGGCAGGTATTGTCTCAAATTTATCTCATAAATTAAGATAACCCTTTTCTGACCTGAACAAGCTCCAGTCAGACCAAGCAAAGGTTTCTAAGTGAGCCCAAACATATTTGGCTCAATCGAGATAAGATTTAATGATTGTTGAAGGAGAACATTAGGCTTAATCGTGTGCTAGCACGATTTTCTTGAACCTAATTGAATCTTATTCAAATCAATTGAACTGGGTTAATCCATATGATGATATCTAAATCCAAACCCTTATTTATGTGAGCAGTTAGGTTCAGTTTCATATAGTAATAGAATATGTCGTGATCTTTATCATCGACATCGTCGAAACACCTTTTGATGGATCAGAACTTTTCTAATTCAAACAACTAGTATGATCGATCATCCAAATCATTTTAATTGCTCCCAAAATCCACCAGCGACATCTAGCAGCATATGGTGGCAACCCATCAGAACTAAAATCAAACCTCTAGGAGCAGTTACCTGTATGATTAAGTTCCTCTATCATGAGCCTCGATCGGATTAGGGTTAAGGTGATCTCGTCAAACCCTAATTTGCATCATATGAATTAATCATTCGATTCAAGTCCAATGTAAAAACCCTAATAGAAACTCTTTCTATTATTTCACTCTGCCATGGCCATAGACTTATGGACTTGATTCTTATGATCATCATAGGGTTGCTCCTCATCTACCGAGGTAGATAGATCCCCTATTGGTGCAATCCAATTCCTACAATGAACATGCTATAGCCAACATACACCTCAGAATTCTAAATAGCTAGGAGACCGAGTTATGGTGTAGTCAAACTATAATACTCTCAAGGTGAACTACCGATGTACCTCAGGTCAAAGAACCAAACACAGTATTGCAGCTTCGAGCCAGTTATCGATGAGAAGGTAGACTTTCTCTTGACTGCTCGAGGTGGTCACGCTCAGTGCCCTTGTTCTCTAACGAGTATCTGTACTCTCACTTCGATGTCTCTATACCGTAGACTCAAGACTAATCTATCCAAAAGAAGCTATCATCAACCAACCTTCCGGATTAATCACCATCCTTATGATAATCCTACGGTCGAAAGTATTTTATAAGTTAATAATAAAAATTCATGTCTTAAATTTTTAACTCTTGAAAATATGAACTATCATTACCATTAACTCAAGGAATGTATCACAGATACTTTTAAATACACACTATGATAGAAAATAATTTATTTTATTATTTATAGTTAAATTTATAATTTTGCCCTTAGAAGTGTATTACAAGTGTCAGGCAATCTGGCTTCTAGGGCACATATATCTAACAAACTTTTGCTTGATCGAAAGCCAATTGGCTACAAATCTAAGTCCCATCTTCTTAAGATGGGCTTCGATCTTCTGCTGGCCCAACGACTTTGTAAGTGGGTCTACCGCATTACTTGCGGAGTTGACTCTCTTGATCTTGAGGTAACCTTTCTCAACATAATCATGGATGAGGTGGCATCGCCACTCGATGTGCTTGGATTTTTGATGAGATCTCGGCTCCTTAGCAAAGACTAAGGCACCATTATTATCGCAGTATAGAGGAATGACATCCGATGGCATCACTCCGATCTCTGTGGTGAACTTCTTATACTAGAATGCCTTCTTCGTAGCTTCTGATGCAGCAATGTACTCTACTTCTATGGTGGAATCTGCTATCATTGTCTACTTGAAACTCTTCTAACTGATAGCACCACCATTACACACAAATAGACTCCCAGATGTCGACTTTCGATCATCTATATTGGACATAAAATCCAAGTCTATATGCCCTTGGACTTGGAGTTCTCCATTACCAAAAACCAACATCATATCCTTAGTTCTTCTCAAGTACTTATGGATACATTTCATAGAAGTCCAGTGTTCTTCACCTAGATTCGACTGATATCTACTCGTGACACTCACGGCATGGGCTATATCAGGTCGTGTACATAACATGGCATACATGAGGCTCCCTATTGCTGAAGCATAAGGGATCTTGCTCATGCGTTCAGTCTCCTCAGGTGTGTTGGGTCACATTTTCTTGGAGAGATGAATGCCATGTCTAAAGGGTACCAATCCCCTCTTAGAGTCTTTCATGCTAAACCTCTTTAGCACTTCCTCTATGTACATCTTTTGTGAAAGACCTAGCATCCTATTTGATCTATCTCTATAGACCTTAATTCCTAGAATAAAGAATGCTTCTCTTAGGTCTTTCATGGAGAATTCTTTAGATAACCATATTTTAACTATGGTCAACATGGAAATATCATTCTCAATAAGGAGGGTATCATCCACGTATAGTACGAGGAAGATAATAGCACTCCCATTGATCTTTTTGAAAATACATGGTTCCTCCTCGTTCTTGATGAAACCAAATAATTTGATCACATCATTAAAATAAGTATTCCAGCTCCGGGATGCTTGCTTAAGTCCATATATGGACCTTTGTGGCTTGCATACTTTGTGATCAACATCATTGGATGTGAAACCTAGTGGCTATTCTATATAGATATCTTCCTCAAGGTATCCATTTAAGAACGCTATTTTCATATTCATTTGCCTTATTTCATAATCGAAATAGGCTGCAATAGCAAGCAATGTGTGGATGAATTTTTGCATGGCTACTGGTGAAAAGATATCCTGATAGTCAATTTTTTCATGCTGACTATATCCTTTTGCCACTAATCTAGCTTTGAATTTCTCTACATTTCCATCTGCACCAATCTTTCTCTTGTAGATCTATTTACACCCAATAGGTATTATACCTTCTGGTGGATCTACCAAGGTCCAGACTTGGTTTGAGTGCATCGAGTCAATTTCTGACTTCATTGTCTCTAACCATTTCTCAAAGTCGATATCCGATATCGTCTCGTCATAGGTTTTGGGATCATCACCATGAACCCCATTACCTACGATGGAATATTTCCTCTATTTTTTTGAAATAGTACCTAAGTATCTCTCAGAGGGATGGAAAATTCTTTCCAATCTACGAGGTGGAGGAGGTAGTGATTGTATTGGCTTAACCTGATTTGGTTCCATAGGGTACTTAGCTCGTTGCTCTTGTGAGATTTTTTCCTTGAGCTTGATATGCTTTCTAATGCCACCATTTTGAATAAACTATTTTTCAAAAAAGATGGCATGCCGACTCATAATCACATTATGCTCTTCTGGAATGTAGAAATAATATCCTAATGACTCTTTAGGATATCCTATGAATCGAGCTCTAAAGGACCTATAGTCTAACTTATCCGCTGTGGTCTTTTGACATGAGCCGGACAATCCCAAATTCTAAGATGACTCAGACTTGGTTTTTTACCATGCCATATCTCATATGGTGTGGTAGGAATGATTTTAGAGGAAACCCTATATAGTAAATATATAGCAGTTAACAGACTATATCCCCAAAGAAAATTAGGAAGGTCTGTGAAGCTCATCATAGATCGGACCATATCTATTAAGATCTGGTTCCTCCATCTGAAATCCCATTGAGTTGAGGTATTCGAGAAGGAGTTCATTGAGAGACTAAGCTATTTTGCTTGAGATAGTCCAGAAATTCTCGATTAAGGTATTCACCTCCTCGATCAGATCGAAGAATCATAATGAGTTTTCTAGTTTGCTTTTCAACTTCATATCTAAATTTTTTAAATTTTTCAAAAACTTCAGACTTGTGCCTCATAAGATACACATACTTGTATCGAGATAAATCATTGATAAAGATTATGAAGTAGTCAAAGTTGCCTCTAGCCGGCACATCAAATGAGCCGCACACATCAGTATGTACTAGGGCAAGTAGTTCCATGGCCCTTTTTTCATGTCCTACAAAAGGGAGCTTAGTCATTTTGCCATGAAGACATGATTCATAAATTGGATATGACTCAAAAGTCAATAGACTCAATGATCCGATTTTCTCCAATTTGTTAATCCTATCTTTTGCTATATGACCTAGCCTTAGGTGCCATAGATACCTATCATTTGGACTATTCCTGGGTCATTTTGAGCTTATGGCATTCACATTTTGCTTGATATTAAAGATAGATACATCAATATGTTGCTGGTAGAGACCGTTAATAAGAAAACCACTTGCAATTTTATTTCTTTCATAAAGAATATTACAATGGTCCTTAAGAAAACTAATTATATAGTCTTCTTATGCTAAACATGAAATAAAAATCAAATTTCTGCTTGCAGCAAGCACATAATAACAATCCCTAAGTACTAAATCTAAGCCAGACGATAGTTGAAGAGGGTAGATTTTCACAACCACAACAGCAACCCTTGCTCCATTTTCGATGCGTAGGATCATCTCACCATTCCTCAGCCTCCTACTATCCTCAAGATCCTACATGAAGGTGCACAAATGAGCACGAGAACCAAAGTCAAGCACCCAACTGGATGTAGAAGAAATCATAAGGTTAGATTCAATAACGAGCATACCTCTAGAAGGACCTGTCTCCTTCTTATTCTTCAAGGAGGCCGGGTATGTAGGGAGTTCCACTTTTAGTGGTCGTTAATATTATAATGAAAATACTTTTCTTTGTCAGCGGCTTTCTTCTTCAGCTCTATCTTCATTTTCTTTTCACCTTCCACCTTCTATTTTTTTATAGGCTTCTTCTTCTTTTCAAAATATTTTCTCTTGGAAGAAGTCCATTCCATGGCAAGTACTGAGCCTTTAGAACCTTTCATAGAAAGCTCAGTAGTAACCAGCATATTCATAAGCTCGGCCAGAGTATTCTGAAGTTTATGCATATGGTAGTTCATGATTAACTGCCCATACGCATCAGTCAAGGATTGTAGAATTGTATCATTCTGTAGATCCTAGTCTAACTTTACTCTAAGCTTCTCAAGCTCTTTCAAGTCCTTGATCATCATCAGATAATGATCTTGGACTGACTGTCCATCATGCATTTTAGCCTTAAATAGTTATTTAGTGATCTGATATTTAGCTGCGTGACTCTGTTCACCAAACAACTCTTGCAGGTAAGCCAACATTTGACAGACAGTCTTGATATCTTCATGTTGGCACTGAAGCTCATCAGATATCAAGCCCAACATGTAGTATCTGGCCTTATTATCTTCATCCATCCATTTATCAAGAGATGCTCTCTATTCAGTGGATGGATGAGCTGGTAAGGTGGGAGGATCCTGGTCCAATACATGAGTCAACTTCTTAAAATCCAAAATAATTTTGAAGTTCTGGAGCAAATCCTTGTAATTGAGTTCGGTCAGTCTATGGGTGTCTAGGATACAGGCTAGTGGGTTGGATGCAGACTTTTTTTTCTATAGAGAGTCAAAGTTTCTAGTTATATTTTATAATTAAGACATAACCAATTTATTTAGGAGTTTGATTTTTAAACAAATTAGCTTTCACTATTTTTTTGGATCCCTACACTCCCTCTGTAGAGATGCAAAAATCTTCATGATTACTAATTTCTAGTGGGTGGTGCAGTCCCACCAACTGACTCATCACCTCACCTAATAGTTATTGGTGATGGGTTAGCCAATGAGTGAATAACTCTTGTCCAATGATTCTCTAATCATGGTGCACCCAGACTTGGTCTTTTCATGAATCTCACCGTGCCTAGAATATTGATCCACTTCTTAGTTAAGTCAGACCCACCATTTATATAGATTGAATTTCTAATTGGATCTCTCACTGTATCCAAAATATTAAGCCCAATCCATCCTCTAGCCCAAAGCATCCAATGCCTAATAGACATGGTTGTATCTTTTTGGTGCAACTGAATCACTGTGACCAGTTGAGAACAATCAACCCCAGGAAGGGTCCGCACATCTATAATGGTGGAAGATCTTAGACTTAATCTTTTCTTAGAAAGATTTGATTTAGGTCTCTTTAAACTTGACTTGACATAGCCATGACCATTATGACTAACCTAGTGGCATGGGTTAGCTTGTATTGTTAGCCACCTTAGATCAGGACTGGATCGATAAATATTGTTAGATAAGTGAGATCGGTGGAAGGGATATGCCATTAACTCGATAAGAATGCATTCGAGTCAAATAACTTTCAATTAAAAATCAGTCGATCGTGTTTGTCAAACTTACCTTAGACACTAAATTATTGAGCTAGAACCAATTGGATTAGCCTACAATCCAGACTCTAACCACTGAGCCTAATTAGGACTTAACTTGATCGATCACTCATGTGACTCAATCTTGACCCAGACTTAATCCTATTAGGCTGGTCAATTTAAGTACTCTTGATCCCACCTAACCAACTCTTGATTCAGTTTGATCAACCACTAGTCCTAATTGAGCTACCCAAGCCCGAACTCAATTTTATGAATATGTCTTAGATCTAAAAATTCTTAATTTTAGACCTAATATATTTGATAATCTTAATTCTTAATTAAGTTTAGGATTTATGAATAAAATATGTATATAAAATCCTAGGGTTTCAGGATCTAGGGTTTTGCAGAAAATAAGTTTTGATTTTTGATTAAGGTCGAACGCGCAGCACCCCTACACCCCATAAGAACACCCCATCGAATGAGAGGAGAGGGTCTTTAAACCCTACTTCATTCTTATGACCGAATGGCTAAGAAGAATGCCTTAATCAAAAACATGATAAATCTACAAAACTAGTTAAATCTACATCATATATCACATATATAAAAATTAATCTAACTAAAAATATGTTTTGCATAAATCTCATGTATCATATCATGCATGTTTTTAGATTTAAATTATCTTGTAAAGATCTAAAAAATAAGATTTAAATTTGATCATGTCAAATTAAAATTTATTCTAGATAATTTTGTAGAACTATTTTACAACTAGTCTAAACATGCATCTATCACATCTCATATGAATAAATTAAATAAATTTATTTTTTAGATCTAATTATAATATTTATAATATTAAAAAATAATTAATAAATAAATCTAAAAATTATAATTAATTAAATTAAAATTATGATCATGCTAGACTATACATAGAATAATTCTATTCCTAGTCTAGTCATGCATCTATTACATCTTAGATTTAGATTATTTAATTTTTAAATTTTTGATTTTAGATCTAATCACATCTAATATAATATCTAAAATTATCTAATTATTAGATCAAAAATTAATTAAAATTAGATCTAATGAATTATGAAATTTGGCTCTGAGCAGTTGAAGAAAAAAACTTATTTTTCAAATCAGATTCGTTCAGATCTGATTGGATCAGGAGAAATATTTTAAAAATTTTTTCTCTAAGATCCTAATTAGATCTGAGGCTTCTTAGATCTAATCTTATTAATCTGATAATAAAAATAAAAATAAAAATTAAATCTAATTTAATTATATCTTTATTTTAGGTAATCTAATTACCCTATGATGATCCCGATGTTTGCCTGAGGTTCTGGATGTAGCCATGCAAATGTCTGGCCTCTACCGATATCCACTTGGGTAGAATTTGAAGATCTTCTTCTTATTAATCAAACCTCCAAAAATTAGATCTAAATCTTATCTTGAAGGTCTTCAAAACTGCTTTTGAAGAACAACCATCGTCTCTTGCAGTCGTGCTGCCTTCTTCCTTTCCTGGTGCCTTTCACTTGCTCGGATCGCACCTTGTTCATACCCAAAAGCCCTTGGGCATGGAGAGGAGATAGTGGACCAGAGGGTGGCATGGAGAAGGAGGGAGAGGGGCTATGTGACGTGGGCTAAAGGTAGAAGAATTGAATTCTAGGCATAGATAGGGTTTATATAGATCTTGCTACGCCATGTAGTGCCACATCATCCTAGCCAATCACGGCCCTTTGTGCAATTAGATCTAAATCTGATTAATGGAATGACATCATCTGATCCAATCAGATGAGAGACCCTCAAAACTCCCCTTAGGTGGTTCCAAGACTGGGTCAAACAGGACCTTTTGGCACCACATAGTTTAATCCCCTGAAGCAACTTGGAGTCCCATCTATATGCGACTCTATCTTTTATCCTCATGGGGCGCATGCCTCCCTAGGCATGCACCCCCTTCCTATCTACTTTTTATCAGGGGGACAAGTCCTCAGGTACTCTCTTATGGGTGCATGACACATGGGCAGATGTCTAAGTGTCTAGGGTTAACATTTGACTAATGTCTGAAGACAAGATTTAGCAGATGACAAAAAATGGTAGGTGTTATCTCAAATTTATCTCATAAATTAAGACAATCTTTTTCTAACCTAAAAAAGCTCTAGTCAAACCAAGTAAAGATTCCTGAGTGAGTCCAAATAGATTTGGCTCAGTCGAGACAAGCTTTAATGATTGTTGAAGGAGAACATTAGGCTTAATCGTGTGCTAGCATGATTTTCTTGAACCTAATTGAATCTTATTCAAATTAATTAAATTGGATTAATCCAATTGATGATATCCAGATCCAAATCTTTATTTGTGTGATCCAGTTAGGTTCAGTTTCATATAGTAATGGGATATGTTATGATCTCTATCATCGACATCATCGAAACATCTTTCGATGTATCAAAACTTTTTTGATTCAGACAACTAGTATGATTGATTATCCAAATCATTCTAATTGCTCCCAAAATCCACCAATGACAACTAGCAGCATATGGTGGCAACCCATCAGAACTGAAATTGAACCTCTCGGTGTAGTTACCTGTGTGATTATGTTCCTCTATCTTGAGCCCCGACTCGATTAGGGTTAAGATGATCTCGTCAAACCCTAATTTCCATCATATGAATTAATCATTTGATTCAAGTCCAATGTGAAAACCCTAATGGAAACTCTTTCTATTATTTTACTCTGCCATGGCCATGGGCTTATGGACTTGATTCTCATGATCATCATAGGGCTACTCCTCATCTATTGAGATATATAGATCCTTATTGGTGTAATCCAATTCCTACAATAAACATGCTATAGCCAACATACACCTCAGAATTTCGAATGGTTAGAAGACCGAGTTATGGTGTAGTCAAACTATAATACCCTCAAGATGAGCTATCGATGTACCTCAGGTCAAAAAACCAGACACACTACTGTAGCTTTGAGCCAGTCATCGATGAGAAGGTAGACTTCCTCATGACTGCTCGAGGTGGTCATGCTCAGTGCCCTCATTTTCTAATGAGTACCTGTACTCTCACTCTAATGTTTTTACACCACAGACTCAAGACTCATCTATCCAAAAGAAGCGATTGTATACCAACCTTTCGGATCAATCACCATCCTCATGATGATCCTACGGTCGGGAGCATTTTATGAGTTAATAATGAAAATTCTTGTCTTAAATTTTCAACTCTTGAAAATATGAACTATCAATACCATAAACTCAAGAAATGTATCACAGACACTTTCAAATACATATTATGATAGAAAATAACTCATTTTATTATTTATAGTTAAAATTATAATTTTGCCCTTATAAGTGTATTACAAGTGTCAGCTAATCTGGCTTCTAGAGCACACATATCTAAAAATCTCCCACTTGACCTAAAGCCAATTGGCTACAAATCTAAGTTCCATCTTCTCAAGGTGGGCTTCGATCTTCTATTGATCCAATGATTTTGTAAGTGGGTCTGCTACATTGTCTGCGGAGTCGACTTTCCTGACCTCGACGTAATCTTTCTCAAGATAATCGTGGATGAGATGGTATTACCGCTCGATGTGCTTGAATTTTTGATAAGACCTCGGCTCCTTAGCAAGGGCTAGGGCACCATTATTATCATAGTATAGAGAAATGGCATCTGATGGCATCACTCTGATCTCTGTGGTGAACTTCTTATACCAAAATGCCTCCTTCACAGCTTTTGATGCAGTGATGTACTCTGCTTTCATGGTGAAATCTGCTATTACTATCTGCTTGGAACTCTTCTAACTGGCAGCACCACCATTACACATAAATAGACTCTCAGATGTCGACTTTCGATCATCTATATCGAACATAAAATCTGAGTCTATATACTCCTAGACTTGGAGTTCTCCATTACCAAAAACCAACATCATATCCTTAGTTCTTCTCAAGTACTTGAGGATATATTTCACAAAAGTCTAGTATTCTTCATTTGGATTCGATTGATATCTGCTCGTGACACTCATAACATGGGCTATATCAGGTCGTGTGCATAACATGACATACATGAGGCTCCCTATTACTGAAGCATAAGGAATCTTGCTCATGTGTTCAATCTCCTCAGGTGTGTTGGGACATATTTTCTTGGAGAGATGAATGCCATGTCTAAAGGGTACTAATCCTCTCTTGGAGTTTTCCATGCTAAACCTCTTTAGCACTTTCTCTATGTACATCTTTTGTGAAAGACCTAGCATCCTATTTGGTCTATCTCTATAGACCTTAATTCCTAGAATAAAGGATGCTTCTCCTAGATCTTTCATGGAGAATTCTTTAGATAACCACATTTTAACTATGGTCAACATGAAAATATCATTTTCAATAAGGAGGATATCATCCACGTACAGTACAAGAAAGATAATAGTGCTCCCACTGACCTTTTGAAAAATACATGGTTCCTCCTCATTCTTGATGAAACCAAATAATTTGATCACATCATTAAAACGAGTATTCCAGCTTCGAGATGCTTGCTTAAGTCTATATATGGACCTTTGCAGCTTGCATACTTTGTAATTAATATTACTGGATATGAAACCTAGTGGCTGTTCCATATAGATATCTTCCTCAAGGTATCCATTTAAGAATGCCATTTTTATGTCCATTTGTCATATTTCATAATCGAAATAGACTGCAACAACAAGCAATGTGTGGATGGATTTTAGCATGGCTACTGATGAAAAGATATCCTGATAGTCAATTTCTTCGTACCGTCTATACTGTTTTGCCACTAATCTTGCTTTGAATGTCTCTACATTCCCATCTGTACCAATCTTTCTCTTGTAAATCCATTTACACCCAATAGGTATTATACCTTCTGATGGATCTACCAAAGTCCAAACTTGATTTGAGTGCATCGAGTCAATTTCTGACTTCATTTTCTCTAATTATTTTTTAGAGTCAATATTCGATATCGCCTCGTCATAGATTTTGGGATCATCACCATGAACCCCATTACCTATGAGGAACATTTTCTCTACTTTCTTTGAAATAGTACCTAAGTAACTCTCAAGGAGACAGAAAACCCTTTTCGATCTATGAGGTGGAGGAGGTAGTGATTGTATTGGCTCAACCTGATTTGGTTCCATAGGTTCCTTAGCTCGTTGCTCTTGTGAGATTTTTTTCTTGAGCTTGATCTACTTTCCAATGCCACCATCTTGAATAAACTATTTTTCAAGAAAGATGGTATGCCGACTCACAATCATATTGTGCTCTTCTAAAGTGTAGAAATAATATCCTAATGACTCTTTAGGATATCCTATGAATCAACCTCTAAAGGATCTATAGTCTAACTTGTCTGCTTGTTGTCTTTTGACATGAGCCGGACAACCCCAAATTTTGAGATAACTCAGACTTGATTTTCTACCATACCATATCTCATATGGTGTGATAGGAACGGTTTTAGAGGAAATCTATGTGTCAAAAATAGAGCAAGAGTTACTGTTGTGGCTGTGAAAACCTATCCTCTATGATTACCATCAGGATTAGACTTAGTACTTAGGGACTATTTTTATTTGCCTACAGCAAGCAGAAATTTGATTTCTATTTTATGTTTAGCATAGGAAGGCTATGTAATTAGTTTTCTTAAGGACCATTGTAATATTCTTTATAAAAGAAATAAAATTGCAAGTGGTTTCCTTATAAATGATCTCTATCAGTTACATATTGATGTTTCTATTTTTAATATCAAGCAAAATGTGAATGCCATAGGATCAAAGCGATTAAGGGATAGTCTAAACGATAGGTATCTTTGGCATCTTAGGCTAGGTCATATAGCTGAAGACAGGATTAACAAATTAAAGAAATTTAGGCTATTGAGTCCATTGACTTCCAAGTCATATCCGATTTGTGAATCGTGCCTTCATAGCAAAATGACCAAGCTTCCTTTTATGGTACATGAGGAAAGGGCCACAGACCTACTTGCCCTAGTACATACTGATGTATGTAGCCCATTTGATGTGCTAGCCAGGCATAATTACATCTACTTCATCACCTTTACCGATGATTTATCTCGATATGGGTATGCGTATTTGATGTGACACAAGTTTGAAGCTTTTGAAAAGTTCAAGGAATTTAGACTCAAAGTAGAAAAACAAATAGAAAAATTCATTAAGATTCTTTAATTCGATCGAGGAGGCGAATACCTTAGTCAAAAATTCTTAGACTATCTTAAGGATAATGGCATAGTCTCATAATGGACTCCACCTAGAATGCCTCAACTTAACAAAATTTTAGAATGGAGAAATCGGATCTTATTAGATATAGTTCGATCCATGATGTGCTTCATAGACCTTCCTTAGTTTCTTTGGGGATATAGTCTATTGACCGCTATATATCTATTGAATAGGGTTGCATCTAAAATCGTTCCTACCACACCATATGAGATATGACATGGTAAGAAATCAAGTCTGAGTCACCTCAAAATTTGAGATTGTCCGACCCATGTCAAGAGACAATAGGTGGACAAATTAGAGTCTAGGTCCTTTAGAGCCCGATTTATTAGATATCCTAAAGAGTCATTAGAATATTTTTTCTATCTTCCGAAAGATCATAATGTGATTGTAAGTCGACATGCTATCTTTCTTGAAAAATAGTTTATTCAAGAGAATGGCATCAAAAGATATATTAGGCTCGAGGAGAAAGTCTTCCAAGAGCCACGAGCTAAGAAACCTATGGAACCCAATCAGATTGACCCAGTCCAATCACTACCTTATCCACCTCATAGATCAGAAAGGATTTTCCATCCTCCTGAAAGGTACTTAGGTACTATTTTAAAGAACATAGCAAAAATGTTCCTCTCAAGAAAAGGGGTTCATGATGATGATCCCAAAATCTATGATGAGGCAATATCAGATATCGACTCTGAGAAATGGTTAGAGGTAATGAAGTCAGAGTTTGACTTAATGCACTCGAACCAAGTCTAGATCTAGGTAGATCCACCTAAAGGTATAGTACCTATTGGATGTAAATGGATCTTTAAGAGAAAGATAGGTGTCGATGGAAATGTAGAGACATTCAAAGCAAGGCTCGTAGCAAAAGGGTATAGTCAGCACGAAGGCATTAACTATCAGGATACTTTTTCACTAGTAGCCATGCTCAAATTCATTCGCACATTGCTTACTATTGCAGCCTATTTCGATTATGAAATATAGTAGATGGATGTGAAAATAGCATTCTTAAATGGATATCTTGAGGAAGATATCTATATAGAATAGCTGCTGGATTTCACATCCAGTGATACTGATCACAAGGTCTGCAAGTTGCAATGGTCCATACATGGACTTAAGCAAGCATCTTGGAGCTGAAATGCTCATTTCAATGATGTGATCAAATTATTTAGATTCATCAAGAATGAGGAGGAGCCCTGTGTTTTTAAAAAGATCAGTGGGAGCGCTGTTGTCTTTCTCGTACTGTATGTGGATGACATCCTTCTAATTGGAAATGATATTCCCATGTTGACTATAGTAAAAATATGGTTGTCTAAAGAATTTTCCATGAAAGACCTAGGAGTGGCATCCTTTATTCTAGGAATTAAGGTCTATAGAGATCGACCAAGTAGGATGCTGGGTCTCTAACAGAAAATATACATAGCGGAGGTGCTAAAGAGGTTTAGCATGAAAAACTCCAAGTGGGGATTGGTGCCCTTCAGACATAGCATTCATCTCTGCAAGAAGATGTGTCCCAACACACCTGAGGAGATTGAACGCATGAGCAAAATCCCTTATGCTTCAGCAATAGGAAGCCTCATATATGCCATGCTATGTACACGACCTGATATTGCCCATGCTGTGAGTATCACGAGCAGGTATCAATTGAATCTAGGTAAAGAGCATTGGACTTCTGTGAAATGTATCCTCAAGTACTTGAGAAGGACTAAGGATATGTTTCTAATCTTTGGTAATGGAGAACTCTAGGTCCAAGAGTATATGGACTTGGATTTTATGTTTGATATAGATGATCGAAAGTCAACATTTAAAAGTCTGTTTGTGTGCAATGATGGTTCTGTCAGCTGAAAGAGTTTCAAGTAGACTGTGATAGCAAATTCCACCATGGAAGCAGAGTACATCGCTACGTCGAAAGTTACAAATGAGGCATTCTGGTATAAGAAGTTCGCTATAAAGCTCAGAGTGATGCCATCCATTTGTACTATGACAATAATGGTGCCATAGCCCTAGCTACGGAGCTGAGATTTCATAAAAAATCTAAGCACATCGAGCGACGATACCATCTCATCTGCGATTACCTTGAGAAGGGATACATCGAGGTCAAGAGAGTCGACACTGCAGATAATGCAGCTGACCCACTAACAAAGCCATTGAGCTAACAGAAGATCGAAGCCCACCTTGAGAAGATGGTACTTAGATTTATAGCCATTTGGATTTAGGTCAAGTGGGAGGTTGTTAGATGTGTGTCCTAGAAGCTAAATTGGCTGTCACTTGTAATATACTTCTAAGGGCAATTTTATAATTTTTGAAAGGATTGGTGTACAGGGTGGAAGCATAGATTCCAAAGCAAAATAATGAAATCATATAAACCAAAATCAAACCCTAGGATCACCTTATTAGCAATTAGCATGCATTTGTTATATAAAAGAAAAATTAAACATACCTCTTATCATTAAACCCTGAATTGATCCTAATCGTCGGCAGCAGTCTGTCAGGAGTTCTATCAGGTGCCCATGTGTTCACCCGCCAACGTTGATCCACATGGAGACTTGATCAAGACACCAGCACCTCTGATTTATATAATTAAAATGCTAAGAATAAGAACTCTTATTAAATGGGCAAGACCTTCCTTAGCCTTTATGTTACCTTCCTTTCCTTTCCTTATCTTTCTTTCTTTTTCCCTTGTCTTCTTAATTTTTTTTCTTAATCTATTTGTATTAAGATGACTTCTAATCCTTATTAGGATAAGGTCTAGACAAGAGAAGGGAAGAAAGAAAATTGGACAATGAAAAAATACTTGTTAAGAAAGAAAGATAAATTTCTCTATCTCGGACTCTCGGTGCGCACCCCTATTTATAATGTACGTAGGGGTGGCAACTCATTTTCTCGCACCCTTTCCACATAATTATCTCATGTCCCTTCAGTCTATCTCATGCCTCATCAGAAATAATGACATGTAGACTTAGTCTAAGAGGTGCCTTAAAGCAGAAGGACTCTCCGACTAATTCTACGTAAGTTATTTACGAAGAGTCACGGGCTTTCATTATTGGTGCCATCATATTCCACCATTAGATCTGATAAGTAGGCCATCCAATGGCCTTAATGTGGAACTCCCCATTCAGCAAAATGGCATGGAGATAATCTTTGAATTAGTTAAAGTCCCAAGGGACTTTGACTTGGTCTAAGAGGCGCCAAGGAAGAGTGGGTGGCAAGGAGTCCCTTCTCATGCAAATATTAATCAAATAATGCAGCATTTAACCTGCAAAAGGACTCTTCTTTGCCCCATATCTGATGTCCATGCCCATATGTAATTTTATCTGACATTAAATATGGAAAAGGAAGGAAAAGTCAAAGAAGGTAGATGCCTACATAAACCCATGCGCCAAGGACTCTTGCGCATGAATAACTTCCTATGTGCAAGAGAGAGACTCTCTGGCACATGGGATGCTGGTATGTGATTCCCCATCTAAAGCCCAATCAGTCTAGGCTAACCCAATTCGAGATCAAATCCAATTTGGCTCAAATCGGATCTTAATTAGCCCAAATTGGAAACTGATTCGAATCTGATTCGAATCTAGGTGCTAGGGTTTGCAACATGTGCTAGCATGTTCAACTTACAGACATGGTCTAATCCAATTAGACTCTTAATCAATTCTCTTTGTGTGTCACCCATTGGGTTCCACATCTAGCCAGCAGTGGGTCTGGGTGCAATTTGTCCTAAACTGGTTAGAATTCAACCAAACCGATTTAGGTCAAAACTAGCCTACCCAGTTCTACCAATTAGAACACTTTCTAATTAACGATCAAATTAAATTTGATCAAACCCATAAGACATGATTGACATCTAGCAACATATCGTGACTATCTGAAAGATGCAAAATTTTGATGAAAATATCAAAAGTATCATTCAGTGGAAAGTTACCATGCAGCTAGATCCTTCGATCACCCTGCATGCTGAATATGACTCTAAGTATGGAAATATGTCAAACCCAATATCATATTTATTTCTCTTTCAATCTTATGATGATGATTCATTTAATGAAATATTAGAAACCATTTCTAATTTTCATCATGCTTTGATCAAAGACTTCCTAAATCATTATTTGTTTGAAGCAGGCAAGATGCGATTTTCTCTTACCAGGAGTGATCGATTTCATGTTAACCTACTCATAACCTTCATATATAATCCATCATATCAAGATCACCCCGTACATGACTGAGTCATGAATGAGTATGAACCAAAATATGGATTCATATATATAAGGTTCTATGGTAGTTTCAGATCAAAGGACTAAATGCATAATTCCACCATGAAAACCATCTATTGACATGTAGATAAGACTCCATTAGATATTCTCGACTTGGATCAATTCAATAAACTCATTCTCTAATGAGCACCCATAATCTTGTATTAGTATTATACACAAATGATTGTGAGATCAATCACTCTCTCAATTGAGCATACAAAGGATGTACTAGTCTTACCGAAAATATTGATCCCCAACTCAATGTTCCATCTACTAAGAATATTTAAATTAGAATTTTAAGATTTTAGGTCTCACAGGTATGATCTCATCATAATTCTAAAATTATAGCCATAGTTTATGAGATTTATCATAATCTTAAATAAATAATAAGACACTGATATGATGAAATAAATGCTTTTATTTAATTTAAAATGTCATTACATGAGTTTGGAAGATAAAGAACAGTCCATCAAAAAATTTTGATTGGCTTGAGGGCATATTCCTTTTATTCTCCCACTTGCACTAAAGCCAATCACCCTTATATTTTAATCCCATACAATCAAGGTGGTGATCAAGCTGTTGTAGTGTTAAAGCCTTAGTGAAAGGGTCTGTTATGTTGTTCTTTGTGTCTACTCATTCTATGACAACATCTTGTCTTTCAATAATTTTACGAATAAGATGGAAGCATCTCAGAATGTGTTTGGATTTATGATGAGACCTTGGTTCCTTTGCTTAAGATGGAAGCATCCAGTATTATCACAGTAAAGTGGTACTAGATTCTTAATTTCAGAAATAACATGCAATTCAGTGATGAACTTCTTCATCCAGACAGCTTCTTTGGCGGCTTCACTTGCCGCTATGTACTCTACCTCAGTGGTTGAGTCAGCTACAGTTGGCTGCTTAGTACTCTTTCAACTCACTGCTCCACCATTCAGAGTAAAGATATATCCTAAAATGGATTTGCTATCATCTAGGTCTGCTTGAAAACTAGAGTTAGAATATGCTTCTAGTTTAAGATCAGAATCACCATATACTAGAAAAATATCTTTAGTCCTTCTCAAGTACTTAAGAATATTTTTCATAGCTTTCCAATGATCCTCTCCTGGATTAGCCTGAAATCTACTTGCAATGCCTAAGGCATAAGCAACATCAGGCCTTGTACATAACATGGCATACATTATTGATCCAACAACCGAAGCATAAGAAATAGAACTCATTCTATTTCTCTCTTTAGGTGTCTTTGGAGACATCTTCTTAGAGAGATATATGCCTTGACTTATGGGTAAGTAACCTCTTTTACTCCCATCCATACTGAATCTTTTCAGTATTAAGTCAACATACCTAAATTGGGACAAGCCTAGCACCCTCTTAGATCTATCTCTATAGATCTTTATTCCTAGTATATAGGATGCTTCTCCTAAGTCTTTCATAAAAAACTTATTTGATAGCTATAATTTGATTGATTGCAACATTGGGATATCATTCCCAATGAGGAGTATGTCATCTACATACAGAACCAAAAAAACTGTGGTACTCCCACTAGTCTTCTTGTACACACACGGTTCATCCATATTCTTGATGAAACTAAACTCTTTGACTGTTATATCAAAGTGGATGTTCCAACTCCTTGATGCTTGCTTTAATCCATAAATGGATCTCTTAAGCTTGCATACCTGATTTGGTCTCTCATTTGACTCAAATCTCTCTGGCTGTGACATGTAGACCTCCTCCTCAAGGAAATCATTAAGGAAGGCGGTCTTCACATCCATTTGCCATATTTCATAATTGTGGTATGCTGCTATGGCAAGCATAATTCGAATAGATTTGAGCTTGGCAATAGGTGAAAATGTTTCATCATAATCAATCCTCTATTTTTGCCTGAAACCCTTAGCCACCAATCTGGCCTTATAGGTTTCAATTTGACCATCTGCTCTAATCTTTTTCTTAAAAATCCATTTGCATCCAATAGGGTTTATACCCTCTGGTGCATCCACTAAAGTCCATACTTTGTTGGTGTGCATGGAGTCTATTTCGGATTGCATGGCAGCCAGCCATTTGTAAGAGTCCTTACTCTTGACTGCTTCCGTATAGGTCAGAGGTTCATCATTCTCAATAACTTGGGCTTCATTATTCTCAATAGTAAATCCGTACCTCACAGGTGTAAGTCGCACTCGATCAGACCTACGGATAGGAGTTATGTGTTATGGTTCTTTTATATTTATGTGATTATTTGGTTAAAAATTTTTTATTTATTTTTCTTGAACTTTCCTATATTCAATATTTCTTCCACTACCTTTTTTTAGGATAAACTCTTTTTTCATGAAAGTGGCATGCCTACTTACAAACATCTTTTGTTCAGTAGGGTGGTAGAATAAAAATTCTATACTATTTCTAGGATATTCGATAAATAGACAACTGTCTGATCTAGCATCAAGCTTATGTCCAAAATTTTTTTTGACATATGCTAGACAATCCCATATCTTAAGATACTTAAGATTAGATTTTTTACCTCTCCATATCTCATATGGAGTACTAGATACATATTTAGAAGGTACTCTATTCAAGATGCAAATTGCGGTCTCCAGGGTATGACCCCAAAAGAAAATAGATAATTCAGTGAAGCACATCATGGACTATTCCATATCTAATAAGATATGATTTTTTCTTTCTGCTACACCGTTTAATTATGGTGTATAAGGAGGTGTCCATTCAGAGAGAATCTCTTTATCTTTAAGATATTCTAAAAATTCACTGGATAAGTATTCTCCTTCCCAATCAGATCGAAGGATTTTTATACTTTGTCCAGTTTATTTTTTGACAATACTTTGATACTCTTTAAATTTATCAAAGGCTTTGGATTTTTGTTTCATAAGATGCACATATCAAAACCTAGATAAATTATCAGTGAACATTATAAAATAAGAGTATCCTCCTCTGGCTTGAGTTGTCATAGGACCACATACATCCATATGTACAAGTCCTAATAAGTCACTTGTCCTTTCTCCATGTCCACTAAATGGAGTCTTGGTCATTTTACCCAAGTGACATGATTCACAAGTTCCTAATGATTCATAATCAAAAGGATCAAAGAACTTTTCTTTGTATAACTTGTTAACCTTAGTCTCACTAATATGACCTAATCAACAATGCCAAAGTAAAGTATTATTTATGTCATCTCTCTTACGTTTTCTGTTTTCATCAATATGAAATATATTGTCATCCAAATATAGAGTCAATAAACCATTGCTAAACATGCCAAAACAAATATTTTCATTAGAATATTTAATCGAGCATCCTTCACTTGTTACATCAAGACTATAACCTTATTTTAATAGCAAGGATATAGATATAATATTTCTAATGATCTTAGACATATAATAATAATTTGTAAGTTCTAAGATCTTTTCAGAAGGTAACTTCAATATATTTGTCCCTACAGCTTCTACTTGGATAGACTCTCCTCCAGCGCCATAGAGCTTGAAGTCACCCTTCTTCAAACTCCTAATTTTCTGCAGCCCCTGCAAAGATTTACAGATATGAAAATCATAGTGGTATCCAATATCCAAGAGTTTGAAATGGAAGAATTTAATGATAATATAGTATGTATCTCATACATACCTTTTGGTATATTATTTGCATCGATCTTCATGGTTGCAAGGTAAGCCTTGCAATTCCTCTTCCAATGATCTATTTTGCCATAGTGAAAATAGGTCGTCTATTCGGAGATTCTTTTTTTCTTTTTTTTCTTATTTATATCAATTTTAGGATTCAACCACCTCTTTGAATCCTTTTTGCCTGCCTTCTTCTTGGAGATCCCATCCATAAGAAGAAGAGGAGCCTTATCCTTCTTGATATAGCTCTCTACTGTCTTGAGCATATTTAATAGCTCAGACAAGGAAGAATTCAGTTTATTCATGTGATAGTTCATGACAAACTGAGAAAATGATTTTGGGAGTGATTACAGAATCAAATCCTGACTTAACCCCCCATCCATAACAAAACCTAGTTGACTTAATCGAGTGATTAGGTCAATCACCATTAGAACATGGTTTTGTACGAATGTACCATCTATTATTGTTGCACGAAATAATTACTTAGATATCTCATATCTAGCAGTCCTACTTTGCTCTCCATAAAGCTCTTTAAGATTAAGCAATATGGACTGAGTGTCCATGCTATCATGCTACCTTTGTAATTCATTACTCATGGAGGCAAGTATGATGCATTTGATAGTAAGAAAATCATTTTGCCACATCTTGTATGTGGACTTATCTTCATCTATGGCATCCTTCCCTAATGGCTTAGGATTAGGGGCATCAAGAATATAGGAGAGTTTTTCTCGATCGAGTACTATTTTTAGGTTTCTCAGCCAATCCACATAATTTGGACCAGTCAATTTATTTGAATCCAAAATTGAGCGTAACGAAAGTGAAGAAGCCATTTAATCTATATAATAAAGAACAATACATAAGCAAACAACTTATGATGACATACATAATTAAATTAGAACTTTAATTTAATTATGTCCCTCATTATTTTATCGAAAATCATAACCCTCTAATATGATAAATTGAGAAACCCTAATTGATTTTCTTAGTGAGAATAAGATCCTAATTCCTTATAAAAGGTCTTGTGGTTACACAACAAATCTGTTATAAGTTCAAAGGTAGGAAACTCTTTTCAGTTATATTTTATGCAACTTTCAATAAAACCCTGGCCTCTAAAACATTAATAGTCTTGTGTTAGCACAACAAACTTTAATATTTTAGTTAAGAAGAAATCTTCATTTTCATACAGTCAAAATGAAATATAACTGCTCATGTGGTTACACAACAAAGTAGTATATTCAAAATACTGTAAGCATCTCAATGCACCAGATTAATATTACATTAGTCCCCATGATAGGTCTTGTGGTTACACAACAAAACTAATATGGTTCTGGACATAATAAAGATCCAGTATGAAGGAAGGCCTAAATATAGTGAATATAACACTAAGCATTTCAATCTAGAATTAAATTAATCAAATCAATCAGGTAAGTGGGAGAGAGGTGGGAGTCCTTCCGTTGTTTTTCTTAGACATCAATAAATTGGCCAGGTCAGACAACAGAACCAATTAAAAAATCACGTTCTCTTTACCAATCATGAACCACTTTTCCTAGACACCGACTGATCAATTAGATATCCAGATTGATTTAGCATTTGGTTTATTACATTACAACTTAATATAATTTTAAAGAGGGATTTAAATTTTCTTAATGCACATCCTGATTTAAATCAAACTAAATGCATAAAAATATTAATTATGATAAAAATATTAACATGTATACTTATTCTAGGACAACCATCATTACATAGTGAATACTTTCCACTATGTCAGGGCAACCTATATGGAATAATATAAAAATATGATAACATCATATAAAAAACATGCTAATAAAGAGATCATATCATTTTTTTTTATGCCATTATAATATAAGCAAAGCAATATATGATTTAACTTAATAAGGCTTGCTCTGATACCACTGAAAGGATTGGTGTACAGGATGGAAGCATAGATTTCAAAGCAAAATAATGAAATTATATAAACCAAAACCAAACCCTAGGACTACCTTATTAGCAATTAAATCATATAGCATGCATTTGTTATATAAAAGAAAAATTAGACATACCTCTTATCGCTAAATCCTGAATTGACCCTAATCGCCGGCAACAGTCTGTCAGGGGTTCTATCAGGTGCCCACGTGTTTATCCTGTAACGTTAATCCACATGGAGACTTGATCAAGAAACTAGCACCTCTGATTTATATAATTAAAATTCTAAGAATAAGAACTTTTATTAAATGGGCAAGACCTTCCTTAGCCTTTATGTCACCTTCCTTGCCTTTCCTTACCTTTCTTTCTTTTTCCCTTGTCTTCTTAATTTTTCTTTCTAATCTCTTTATCTTAAGATGACTTCTTGTTCTTATTAGGACAAGGTCTAGATAAGAGAAGGGAAGAAAGAAAATTGGATAATGAGGAAACGCTTGTTAAGAAAGAAAGATAAATTTCTCTATCTCGGACTCTCGGTGCGCAGCCCTATTTATAATGTACGTAGGGGTACCAAATCATTTTCTCACACCCTTCCCACATAATTATCTCATGTCCCTTCAGCCTATCTCATGCCTCATCAGAAATAACGATATGTAGACTTAGTCTAAGAGGTGCCTTAAAGCAGAAGGACTCTCAAACTAATTCTATGTAAGTTATTTATGAAGAGTCACGTGCTTTCATTATTGGCGCCATCATATTCCACCATTAGATCTGATAAGTAGGCCATCCAATGGCCTTAATGTGGAATGCCCCATTCAGCAAAATGGCATGGAGATAATCTTTGAATTAGTTAAAGTCCCAAGGAACTTTGACTTGGTCCAAGAGGCGCCCAGGAAGAGTGGGCAGCAAGGAGTCCCTTCTCATGCAAATATTAATCAGATAACGTAGCATTTAACCTACAGAAAGACTCTTCTTCACCCCATATCTGATGTCCATGCCTATATATAATTTTACATGACATTAAATATGGAAAAGGGAGGAAAAGTCAAAGAAGGTAGGCGCCTACATAAACCCATGCGCCAAGGACTCTTGCGCATGAATAACTTCCCATGCGCAAGAGAGAGACTCTCTGGCATGTGGGACTCTAGTATGTGATTCTCCATTTGAAGCCCAATCAGTCTAGGCTAAACCAATTCAAGACCAAATCTAATTTGGCTCAAATCGGACCTTAATTAGCCCAAATTGGAAACTGATTCGAATCCGATTTGAATCTAGGTGCTAGGGTTTGCAACATGTGCTAGCATGTTCAACTTGGAAACATGGTCTTATTCAATTAGATCCTTAATCAATTCTCTTTGTGTGTGACCCATTGGATTTCACATCTAGCTAGTAGTGGGTCTCGGTGCGATTTTGTTAGATATATGTGCCCTGGAAGCTAGAATTGGCTGACACTTGTAATACACTTCTAGGGGCAAAATTATAATTTTGACTATAATCAATAAAATGAATTATTTTCTATCACACCTGTGTATTTAGTGTCTGTGATACATCCTTTGAGTTAATGGTAATGATAATTCATATTTTCAAGAGTTGAAAATTTAAGACATGAATAATCATTATTAACTCATAAACAGCTCCCGACCATAGGATCATCACGAGGATGGTGATTGATCCGGAAGGTTGGTGTACGATCGCTTCTCTTTAGCAGATGAGTCTTGAGTCTACGGTGTGGAGACACCGGAGCGAGAAGTACAGGTACTCGTTAGAGAACGAGGGCACTGAGCGTGACCACCTCGAGTAGTCATTAGGAAGTCTACCTTCTCGTCAATGACTGACTCGATGCTGCAGTAGTGTGTCTGGTTCTTTGACCTGAGATGCATCGGTAGTTCACCTTGAGGGTGTTATAGTTTGACTACACCATTACTCGGTCTCCTAGCCATATGGAACCCTGAGGTGTATGTTGGCTATAGCATGTTCATTGTAGGAACTGGATTGCATCAAGATGGAATCTATCTACCTCGGTGGTAGAGGAGCAGCCCTATGATAATCATGAGAATCAAGTCCTGAAGCCCATGGCCATGGCAGAGTGAAATAATAGAAAGAGTTTCTATTTAGATTTTCACATTGGACTCGAATCGAATGATTATATCATATGACAGAGACTAGGGTTTGACGAGTTTACCTTAACCCTAATCTGATCGGGGCTCAAGATAGAAGAACTTAATCACACAGGTAGCTGCACCAAGAGGTTCGCATTCAGCTCTGATGGGTTGCCACCATATACTGCTAGGTGTCACTGGTGGATTTTGGGAGCAATTAGAATGATTTAGATGATCGATCATTCTAGCTGTTCGAATCAGAAGAGTTCTG
Organism: Cocos nucifera; assembly: GCA_006176705.1. Taxonomy (NCBI): domain Eukaryota; kingdom Viridiplantae; phylum Streptophyta; class Magnoliopsida; order Arecales; family Arecaceae; genus Cocos; species Cocos nucifera. Next base: position 150,378 of record QRFJ01001161.1, on the reverse strand, counting down.
ATCCATCGAAAGGAGTTTCGATGATGTCTATGATAGAGATCATGACATATCCCATTACCATACAGAACTGAACCTAACTGGGTCACACAAACAAGGGTTTGAATCTGGTGATCATCAATTGAACTGATCTAGTTCAATTGATCTGAATGAGATTCAATTAGGTTCAAGGAAATCGTGCTAGCACTCGATTGAACCTAACGTTCTTCTTTTGCTATCATAAATAAGTTGTCCTATCTGAAGCCAAAGGAGTTTGTGCTCAAACAGAGGCCTTCATATGGTCTGACTGGAGGTTGTCCAAGTCAGAAAAGGTTGTCTTATTTGTAAGACACTACCTGCCATTTTTGGTCACCTGCCATTTCTTGTTCTTTGACTTTGGTCAAAAGTCTACCTTTGACTGGTCAAATGTTGACCATTGACACTTTGACTTTTGTCCACGTGTCATGCACCTATTGGAGAACTGGTGGGGGCCTGTCCCCCTGCCAGAACCTGGCAAGGAGGAGGGCGCACGCCACCCTAGGCGTGCGCCCAAGTTGGAGGCGCCTTGGAGTCCTTGTTGGACAAGGACTCCACCTCCCTTTTGGATTCCAATCAGAGTTCTACTAAGAATCCAGTTTGACTGGTCTTAGGCGCCCTCTAAGGAGGAATCCAGGGGTCTCTATTCCCACCAATCAGATTTAGATCTGATTTCACAAAGGGTTGTGATTGGTTGGGAGGAAGAGGAGTTGGATCACGCTTAGTCTATAAATAAGACCCTGCGCCCAACTCAGATTCTAATGCAATTCAATTGAGAAACCCCACGCCCCAAGGCTGCCTCTCCCCTCCTTCTCCATGCCATAGTCTCTTCTCCCCTTGCTCTCCACGTCCAAAAGAGTTTTGGATTTTGGTTGGTGCGATTCCAGATCAAAAGAAAGGCGATCAAAAGAAGAAGGCTGCACTGCTGCAAAGGACGACTGCTGATCTTCAAAAGGAGTTTTGAAGATCCTCCAGATCAGATCCAGATCTGATTTTTGGAGATGTGATAGAGAAGAAGAGGATCTCTAGATCCAACCCAAGTGGATACCGGTAGAGGCCAGGCGCTTGCGTGGCTAGATCCAGAACCTTCCGCTGCAATCAGGATCATCTAACAGGGTAATAGGATTACCCAAATCAGGTAAATTAAATTTGATTTAATTTATCTTATTTTATTTTATTTATTAAAATAATAAGAATCAGATCTAAAATATATCAAGATCTGATTGGGATCAAGAGAAAAATTTTTGAAATATATCTCTTGATCTGATCAGATCTGAACGAACCTGGACCGGGAAATCAGGATTTCCCTTCAACTGGTATCAGAGCCAAGGTTCTAAATTGTTTAGATCTGATTTTAATTTTATTTTAATTAGAAAATAAAGTGATTTCAGATGTCACATGAGATGTGATCAGATCTGAAATCAGAAAAAATTAAAATTAAATGATTTGGATCTAAGATTAGAAGATATGCATGACTAGTTCTAGAAATAGAATAGTTCTATAGAATAGTCTTGCATGTCTTTGATTTAATCTGATTAAATCATATTTTAGATCTTTTATTTACTATTTTTTGATATTATAAGTGTTATAATAACATCTGAAAAAATAGCAAATAAAAATTATTTAATTTTAAATATCATATGAGATATGATTGATGCATGTCTAGACTAGTTGTAGAATAGTTCTACATAATTGTCTAGATTAGAATTTATTTTGATTAGATCAATTTAAATCTAATTTTTTAGATTATTATGAGATAATTTAGATCTGAAAACATGCATGATTTGATACATGAGATGTATGCAAAATATGCCATGATTAGATCTAATTTGTATATGAGATATATGATATAGATCTATAACTGTTTTGTAGTATTGAATGTTCCTGATTAAGGCGTTCCTCTTGGCCGTCCGGTCATAAGAACGAAGAAGGGTTTAAAGGCCCTCTCTTCCCATTCGATGGGGTGTTCTTATGATGTGTAGGGGTGCTGCGTGTTCGTCCTTAATCAGAAACCCAAAACTTACTTTCTGCAAAACCCTAGATCCTGAAACCCTAGGATTTATTGTGCATATTTTGTTTATGAACCCTACTTAATTAAGAATTAAGTTTATGGAATATTAATTAGGTCTAAAATTGAGAATTTCAGATCTAAGACATATTCATAATACTGGGTTCGGGCTTGGGTAGCTCAATTAGGTCTAAGCGGTTGATCAAACCGAATCAAGAGTTGGTTAGATGGGATCAACAATGCTTAAATTGACCAGCCTAATAGGATTAAGTCTGGGTCAAGATCGAGTCACGATCAAGCAAGACCTAATTAGGCTCAGAGGTTAGAGTCTGGATTGTAGGCTAACCCAATTGGTTCTGACTCAACAATTTGGTGTCTAAGGTAAGTTTGGCACATACGACCGACTGGTTTTTAATTGGAAGCTACTCGACCTGAATGCATTCTTGTACGAGTTAATGGCATATTCCTTCCACCGATCTCACTTACCTGGCCATATCTGTTGACACAGTTCTGATCTGAGGTGGTCAATAATCCGAGCTAACCCATGCCACTAGGTTAGTCATAATTGTTATGACTAAGCCAAGTCTAGTTTAATGAGACCTGAATCAATTCTCCCTAAGAAAAGATTAAGTCTGAGGTCTTCCACCATTGTAGATGTGCGGGCCCTTCCCGGGGTTGATTGTTCTCGGCTGGATACAGTGGCTCAGTTGCACCGGGAAGATGCAACCATGTCTATTAGGCATTGGATGCTATGGGCTGGAGGATGAGTTGGGCTCAATATTTTGGATACGGTGAGAGACTCAATTAGGAACCCAGTCTATGCAAATGGTGGGTCTGACTTAACTAAGGAGTGGATCAATATTCCGGATACGGTGAGATTCATGAATTAGAGACCAAGTTTGGGTGCACCATGATTAGAGAATCATTGAACAAGAGTTGTTCACTCATTGGCTAACCCATCACCAATAACTGTTAGGTGAGGTGATGAGTCAGTTGGTGAGACCGCACCACCCACTAGAAATCATTAATCGTGGAGATTTTCGCATCTCTACAGAGGGAGTGTAGGGATCCGAGAAAATAGTGGGAGCTAATTTGTTTAAAAATAAAATCCCTAAATAAATTGGTCAAGTCAAAATTACAGTATCTAACTAGAATCTTTGACTCTCTACAGGAAAATGTCTGCGTCCAACCCATTGGCACGTATCCTGGACACACATAGACTGACTGGACCCAATTATAAAGATTGGCTCAGGAACTACAAAATTGTTTTGGGTTCCGAGAAGTTAACCCATGTTTTGGACCAGGACCCTCCCACCTTACCAGCCCGTCCATCTGTTGAACAGAGAGCGTCTCTGGAAAAATGGATTGACGAAGATAATAAGGCCAGATACTACATGTTGGGCTCGATGTCTGATGAGCTCCAGCGCCAACATGAAGATATCGGGACTGCTCGCCAAATGTTGGCTCACCTGCAGGAGATGTTTGGTGAACAGAGTCGCGCAGCCAAATATCAAGTCACAAAATGACTTTTTAAGGCTAAGATGCGTGATGGGCAGTCAGTCCAAGATCACTGTCTGACAATGATCAAGGACATGGAAGAGCTTGAGAAGCTCGGTGTGAAGTTAGACTTGGATCCTGCAGAACGATATTATTCTGCAATCCTTGACTGATGCATATGGGCAATTCATCATGAATTACCACATGCATAAACTTCAAAATTCCTTGGCCGAATTAATGAATATGCTGGTTACCGCTGAGCTTTCTATGAAAGGTTCTAAAGGCTCAGTTCTTGCTATGGAACGGACTTCTTCCAAAAGAAAGTCTTATGGAAAGAAAAAGAAGTCTGTGAAAAAGCAAAAGGTGGAAGGATCAAAGAAGAAGAAGGCAGAATCCGAAGAAAAAGGCCGATGGCAAAGGAAAGTGTTTCCATTGCAACAGCGACGGCCATTGGAAGCGGAACTGCCCTACTTACCTGGCCACCCTGAAAGAACAAGAAGGAAGGTCCTTCTGGAGGTATGCTCGTTATTGAGTCTAACCTTACGATTTCTTCTGCATCCAGTTGGGTGCTTGACTCTGGTTCTAGTGCTCATCTGTGCACTTCTATGCAGGGTCTTGAGGATAGCAGGAGGCTGAGGGATGGAGACATGATCCTACGCATCGGTAATGGAGCAAGAGTTGCTGCAGTAGCCGTGGGAACATACCCTCTTCGATTACCATCTGGTTTAGACTTAGTTTTGAAAGACTGTTATTTTGTGCCTGCAGCTAGCAGGAATTTGATTTCTGTTTCATGCTTAGCACAAGAAGGTTATGTGATCACCTTCTTTAAGGACCATTGTAACATTCTTTATGAAAGAAATAAAATTGCAAATGGTTTCCTTATTAATGGTCTTTATCAGCTACATATTGATGTACCTGTTCTAACTATCGAGCAAAACGTGAATGCCAAACGACCTAGGGATAGTCCAAACGACAGATATCTATGGCACCTGAGATTAGGTCATATAGCAGAAGATAGGATCAACAAATTGGAGAAAAATGGGCTATTGAGTCCATTGACTTCTGAGTCATATCCAACTTGTGAATCTTGTCTTCAAGGCAAAATGACTAAACTCCCTTTTGTTGGACATGGGGAGAGGGCCACAGATCTCCTTGCCCTAGTACATACTGATGTGTGCGGCCCATTTGATGTGCCGGCTAGAGGCAATTTTGTCTACTTCATTACCTTTACCGATGATCTGTCTAGGTATGGGTATGTGTATCTTATGAGACACAAGTCTGAAGCTTTTGAAAAGTTCAAAGAATTCAGACATGAAGTAGAAAAACAAACTGGAAAACCCATTAAGGTTCTTCGATCAGATCGAGGAGGTGAATACCTTAGCCGGAAATTCCTAGACTATCTTAAGGAAAATGGCATAGTCTCTCAATGGACTCCACCAGGAACACCTCAACTCAACGGGGTTTCAGAATGGAGAAATCGGACTCTATTGGATATGGTTCGATCCATGATGAGCTTCACAGACCTCCCTGATTTTCTTTGGGGACACTCATTGTTAACTTCAATCTTATCTACTGAATAGGGTTCCCTCTAAAACCGTTCCTACCACACCGTATGAGATATGGCACGGTAAGAAACCAAGTCTGAGTCATCTCAGAATTTGGGGTTGTCCGGCTCATGTCAAAAGACAACAAGCGGACAAGTTAGAGTTTAGGTCCTTCAGAGCTCGATTCATAGGATATCCTAAAGAGTCATTAGGATACTATTTCTACATTCCAGAAGACCACAATGTGATTGTGAGTCGACATGCCATCTTTCTTGAAAAATAGTTTATTCAAGATAGCGGCATTGGAAATAGATCAAGCTTGATGAGAAAGTCTCACAAGCAGAACGAGCTAAGGACCAAGTGGAACCAAATCAGGTTGAGCCAATAAGAACACTACCTCCTCCACCTCGTAGATCGGAAAGAGTTTCCCGTCCCCCTGAAAGATACTTAGGTATTATTTCAGAGGATGTAGAGGAAAATGTTCCTCGTAGGTAATGGTGCTCATGGTGATGATCCCAAAACCTACAACGAGGCGATATCAGATATCGACTCCGAGAAATGGCTAGAGGCAATGCAGTCAGAAATTGACTCGATGCACTCAAACCAAGTCTGGACCTTGGTAGATCCACCAGAAGGTATAGTACCTATTGGGTGTAAATGGATCTTCAAGAGAAAGATTGGTGCAGATGGGAATGTGGAGACATTCAAGGCTAGACTAGTGGCAAAAGGTTATAGCGCAAGAGAGAGACTCTCTGGCATGTGGGACTCTAGTATGTGATTCTCCATTTGAAAGCCCAATCAGTCTAGCTAAACCAATTCAAGACCAAATCTAATTTGGCTCAAATCGGACCTTAATTAGCCCAAATTGGAAACTGATTCGAATCCGATTTGAAATCTAGGTGCTAGGGTTTGCAACATGTGCTAGCATGTTCAACTTGGAAACATGGTCTTATTCAATTAGATCCTTAATCAATTCTCTTGTGTGTGACCCATTGGATTTCACATCTAGCTAGTAGTGGTCTCGGTGCGATTTGTTAGATATATGTGCCCTGGAAGCTAGAATTGGCTGACACTTGTAATACACTTCTAGGGGCAAAATTATAATTTTGACTATAATCAATAAAATGAATTATTTTCTATCACACCTGTGTATTTAGTGTCTGTGATACATCCTTTTGAGTTAATGAGTAATGATAATTCATAATTATTCAAGAGTTGAAAATTTAAGACATGAATAATCATTATTAACTCATAAACAGCTCCGCGACCATAGAGATCATCACAGAGGATCGGTGATTGATCCGGAAGGTTGGTGTACGATCGCTTCTCTTTAGCAGATGAGTCTTGAGTCTACGGTGTGAAGACATCGGAGCAAAAGTACAGTACTCGTTAGAGAACGAGGGCACTGAGCGTGTCCACCTCGAGTAAGTCATTAGGAAGTCTACCTTCTCGTCAATGACTGACTCGATGCTGCAGTAGTGTGTCTGGTTCTTTGACCTGAGAATGCATCGGTAGTTCACCTTGAGGGTGTTATAGTTTGACTACACCATTACTCGGTCTCCTAGCCATATGGAACCCTGAGGTGTATGTGTTGGCTATAGCATGTTCATTGTAGGAACTGGATTGCATCAAAAGATGGATCTATCTACCTTGGTGGTAGAGGAGCACCCTATTGATAATCATGAGAATCAAGTCCTGAAGCCCATGGCCATGGCAGAGTGAAATAATAGAAAGAGTTTCTATTTAGGTTTTCACATTGGACTCGAATCGAATGATTATATCATCATGACAGAGACTAGGGTTTGACGAGTTTACCTTAACCCTAATCTGATCGGGCTCAAGATAGAAGAACTTAATCACACAGGTAGCGCACCCAAGAGGTTCGCATTCAGCTCTGATGGTTGCCACCATATACTGCTAGGTGTCACTGGTGGATTTTGGGAGCAATGTAGGAATGATTTAGATGATCGATCATTCTAGCTGTTCGAATCAGAAAAAGTTACTGATCCATCGAAAGGAGTTTCGATGATGTCTATGATAGAGATCATGACATATCGCATTACCATACAGAACTGAACCTAACTAGGTCACAACAAACAAGGGTTTGAATCTGGTGATCATCAATTGAACTAATCTAGTTCAATTGATTTGAAATGAGATACAATTAGGTTCAAGGGAATCGTGCTAGCACTCGATTGAACCTAACGTTCTTCTTTTGCTATCATAAATAGTTGTCCTATCTAAGCCAAGGAGTTTGTGCTCAAACAGAGGCCTTCATATGGTCTGACTGGAGGTTGTCTAAGTCAGAAAAGGTTGTCTTAATTTGTAAGACACTACTGCCATTTTTGGTCACCTGCCATTTTTTTCTTTGACTTTGGTTCAAAAGTTGACCTTTGACTGGTCAAATGTTGACCATAGACCACTTGACTTTTGTTCCACGTGTCACGCACCTATTAGAGAACTAGTGGGGGCCTGCCCCCCTGCCAGAAACCTAGCAAGGAGGAGGGCGCATGCCACCCGAGGCGTGCGCCCAGAGTTGGAGGCGCCTTGGAGTCCTTGTTGGACAAGGACTCCACCTTCCTTTTGGATTCCAATCAGAGTCTACTAAGAGAATCCAGTTTGACTGGTCTTAGCCGCCCTCTAAGGAGGAATCCAGGGGTCCTATTCCCAACCAATCAGATTTAGATCTGATTTCAACAAAGGGTTGTTGATTGGTTGGGAGGAAAGGAGTGGATCACGCTTAGTCTATAAATAAGACCCTGCGCCAACTTAGATTCTAATGCAATTCAATTGAGAAAACCCACGCCCAAGCTACCTCTCCCCTCCTTCTCCACGCCATAGTCTCTTCTCCTTGCTCTCCACGTCCAAAAGAGTTTTGGATTTGGTTGGTGCATTCCCAGATCAAAAAAAGGCGATCAAAAAAGAAGGCTGCACTGCTGCAAACGGACGACTGTGATCTTCAAAAGGAGTTTTGAAGAACCTCCAGATCAGATCCAGATCTGATTTTTGGAGACGTGATAGAGAAGAAGAGGATCTCTAGATCCAACCCAAGTGGATACTGGTAGAGGCCAGGCGCTTGCATGGCTAGATCCAGAACCTTCCGCTGCTCCCAGGATCATCTCCAGGGTAATAGGATTACACAAATCAGGTAAATTAAATTTGATTTAATTTATCTTATTTTATTTTATTTATTAAAATAATAAGAATCAGATTTAAAATATATCAAGATCTGATTGGGATCAAGAGAAAAATTTTTGAAATTTATCTCTTGATCTGATCAGATCTGGACGAACCTGGACCGGGAAATCAGGATTTCCCTTCAACTGGTATCAGAGCCAAGGTTCTAAATTGTTTAGATCTGATTTTAATTTTATTTTAATTAGAAAATAAAGTGATTTCAGATGTCACATGAGATGTGAGCAGATCTGAAATCAGAAAAATAAAATAAATGATTTGGATCTAAGAACATGAAGATATGATGCACTAGTGTTCTAGAATAGAATAGTTCTATAGAATAGTTTTGCATGTCTTTGATTTAATCTGATTAAATCATATTTTAGATCTTCTTATTTACTATTTTTGATATATAAGTGTATAATAAATCTGATAAACAGCAAATAAAAATTATTTTAATTTTAAATATCTATGAGATATGATGATGATGTCTAGACTAGTTGTTAGAATAGTTCTACATAATTTGTCTAGATTAGAATTCTATTTTGATTGATACAATTTAAATCTAATTTTTTAGATTATTATGTGATAATTTAGATTCTGAAAAACATGCAGATGATTTATGATACATGAGATGTAGCAAAATATGCCATGATTAGATCTAACTTTATATATGAGATATATGATATAGATCTGATATTGTTTTTAGTATTGAATGTTCCTGATTAAGGGCGTTCCTCTTGCCATCCGGTCATAAGAACGAAGAAGGGTTTAAAGGCCCTCTCTCCCATTTGATGGGTGTTCTTATGATGTTAGGGTGCTGCATTTTCGTCCTTAATCAGAAACCCAAAACTTACTTTCTGCAAACCCTAGATCCTGAAACCCTGGATTTATTGTGCATATTTTATTTATGAACCCAACTTAATTAAGAATTAAAGTTTATGGAATATCAATTAGGTCTAAAATTGAGAATTTCAGATCTAAACATATTCATAATACTGGGTTCGGGCTTGGGTAGCTCAATTAGGTCTAACGCTTGATCAAACCGAATCAAGAGTTGGTAGACATGGGATCAACAATGTCTTAATTGACCAGCCTAATAGGATTAAGTCTGGGTCAAGATCGAGCACGATCAAGCCAGACTAGATTAGTGCTCAGAGGTTAGAGTCCGATTATAGAGCTAAACCCAATTGTTCTGACTCAACAATTTGGTGTCTAAGGTAAGTTTTGGCATGACGACCGACTGGTTTTTAATTGGAAAGCTACTCGATCTGAATGCTTCTTATGCGAGTTAACGCATATTCCTTCCACCGATCTCACTTACTGGCCATAATCTGTTGACACGAGTCTAATTTGAGTGGTCAAATAATCTGAGCTTGACCCATGCCACTAGGTTAGTCATAATTGTATATGACTAAGCCAAGTCTAGTTTAATGAGACCTGAATCAATTCTTCCTAAGAAAAGATTAGCTGAGGTCGTCACCATTGTAGATGTGCGGGCCCTTCCGGGGTTGATTATTCTCGGCTGGAATACAGTGGCTCAGTTGCACTGAGAAGATGCAACCATGTCTATAGGCATTAGATGCTATGGGTGGAGGAGGAGTTGGGCTCATATTCTGGATACGGTGAGAGACCCAAATATAGGAACCCAGTCCTGCAAATGGTTAGGTCTGACTTAACTAAGGAAGTGGATCAATATTCCGGATATGGTGAGATTCATGAATTAGAGACCAAGTTTGGGTGCAGCCATGACTTAGAGATTCATTGAACAAGAGTTGTTCACTCTTGGCTAACCTCATCACAATAACTGTTAGGTGAGGTGATGAGTCATTGGTGAGGACTCGCCACCACCACTAGAAATCATCAATCGCGGAGATTTCGCATCTCTACAGATGGAGTGTAGGGATCGAGAAAATAGTGGACTAATTATTATAAAAAATATAAATCCCTAAACAATTGGTCAACGGCACAGAAATTACATATCTAACTAGTTTTGACTCTCTATAGGAATGGCTGCTTCCAAACCCATGGCCGTATCCTAGACAACATAGACTGACTGAGACACCAATTATAAAGATTGCTCAGGAACCTACAAATTGTTTTGGGTTCAGAGAAGTTAAAACACATGATTTTATTAAGATTAAGCAATATGGACTGAGTGTCCATGCTATCATGCTACCTTTGTAATTCATTACTCATGGAGGCAAGTATGATGCATTTGATAGTAAGAAAATCATTTTGCCACATCTTGTATGTGGACTTATCTTCATCTATGGCATCCTTCCCTAATGGCTTAGGATTAGGGGCATCAAGAATATAGGAGAGTTTTTCTCGATCGAGTACTATTTTTAGGTTTCTCAGCCAATCCACATAATTTGGACCAGTCAATTTATTTGAATCCAAAATTGAGCGTAACGAAAGTGAAGAAGCCATTTAATCTATATAATAAAGAACAATACATAAGCAAACAACTTATGATGACATACATAATTAAATTAGAACTTTAATTTAATTATGTCCCTCATTATTTTATCGAAAATCATAACCCTCTAATATGATAAATTGAGAAACCCTAATTGATTTTCTTAGTGAGAATAAGATCCTAATTCCTTATAAAAGGTCTTGTGGTTACACAACAAATCTGTTATAAGTTCAAAGGTAGGAAACTCTTTTCAGTTATATTTTATGCAACTTTCAATAAAACCCTGGCCTCTAAAACATTAATAGTCTTGTGTTAGCACAACAAACTTTAATATTTTAGTTAAGAAGAAATCTTCATTTTCATACAGTCAAAATGAAATATAACTGCTCATGTGGTTACACAACAAAGTAGTATATTCAAAATACTGTAAGCATCTCAATGCACCAGATTAATATTACATTAGTCCCCATGATAGGTCTTGTGGTTACACAACAAAACTAATATGGTTCTGGACATAATAAAGATCCAGTATGAAGGAAGGCCTAAATATAGTGAATATAACACTAAGCATTTCAATCTAGAATTAAATTAATCAAATCAATCAGGTAAGTGGGAGAGAGGTGGGAGTCCTTCCGTTGTTTTTCTTAGACATCAATAAATTGGCCAGGTCAGACAACAGAACCAATTAAAAAATCACGTTCTCTTTACCAATCATGAACCACTTTTCCTAGACACCGACTGATCAATTAGATATCCAGATTGATTTAGCATTTGGTTTATTACATTACAACTTAATATAATTTTAAAGAGGGATTTAAATTTTCTTAATGCACATCCTGATTTAAATCAAACTAAATGCATAAAAATATTAATTATGATAAAAATATTAACATGTATACTTATTCTAGGACAACCATCATTACATAGTGAATACTTTCCACTATGTCAGGGCAACCTATATGGAATAATATAAAAATATGATAACATCATATAAAAAACATGCTAATAAAGAGATCATATCATTTTTTTTTATGCCATTATAATATAAGCAAAGCAATATATGATTTAACTTAATAAGGCTTGCTCTGATACCACTGAAAGGATTGGTGTACAGGATGGAAGCATAGATTTCAAAGCAAAATAATGAAATTATATAAACCAAAACCAAACCCTAGGACTACCTTATTAGCAATTAAATCATATAGCATGCATTTGTTATATAAAAGAAAAATTAGACATACCTCTTATCGCTAAATCCTGAATTGACCCTAATCGCCGGCAACAGTCTGTCAGGGGTTCTATCAGGTGCCCACGTGTTTATCCTGTAACGTTAATCCACATGGAGACTTGATCAAGAAACTAGCACCTCTGATTTATATAATTAAAATTCTAAGAATAAGAACTTTTATTAAATGGGCAAGACCTTCCTTAGCCTTTATGTCACCTTCCTTGCCTTTCCTTACCTTTCTTTCTTTTTCCCTTGTCTTCTTAATTTTTCTTTCTAATCTCTTTATCTTAAGATGACTTCTTGTTCTTATTAGGACAAGGTCTAGATAAGAGAAGGGAAGAAAGAAAATTGGATAATGAGGAAACGCTTGTTAAGAAAGAAAGATAAATTTCTCTATCTCGGACTCTCGGTGCGCAGCCCTATTTATAATGTACGTAGGGGTACCAAATCATTTTCTCACACCCTTCCCACATAATTATCTCATGTCCCTTCAGCCTATCTCATGCCTCATCAGAAATAACGATATGTAGACTTAGTCTAAGAGGTGCCTTAAAGCAGAAGGACTCTCAAACTAATTCTATGTAAGTTATTTATGAAGAGTCACGTGCTTTCATTATTGGCGCCATCATATTCCACCATTAGATCTGATAAGTAGGCCATCCAATGGCCTTAATGTGGAATGCCCCATTCAGCAAAATGGCATGGAGATAATCTTTGAATTAGTTAAAGTCCCAAGGAACTTTGACTTGGTCCAAGAGGCGCCCAGGAAGAGTGGGCAGCAAGGAGTCCCTTCTCATGCAAATATTAATCAGATAACGTAGCATTTAACCTACAGAAAGACTCTTCTTCACCCCATATCTGATGTCCATGCCTATATATAATTTTACATGACATTAAATATGGAAAAGGGAGGAAAAGTCAAAGAAGGTAGGCGCCTACATAAACCCATGCGCCAAGGACTCTTGCGCATGAATAACTTCCCATGCGCAAGAGAGAGACTCTCTGGCATGTGGGACTCTAGTATGTGATTCTCCATTTGAAGCCCAATCAGTCTAGGCTAAACCAATTCAAGACCAAATCTAATTTGGCTCAAATCGGACCTTAATTAGCCCAAATTGGAAACTGATTCGAATCCGATTTGAATCTAGGTGCTAGGGTTTGCAACATGTGCTAGCATGTTCAACTTGGAAACATGGTCTTATTCAATTAGATCCTTAATCAATTCTCTTTGTGTGTGACCCATTGGATTTCACATCTAGCTAGTAGTGGGTCTCGGTGCGATTTTGTTAGATATATGTGCCCTGGAAGCTAGAATTGGCTGACACTTGTAATACACTTCTAGGGGCAAAATTATAATTTTGACTATAATCAATAAAATGAATTATTTTCTATCACACCTGTGTATTTAGTGTCTGTGATACATCCTTTGAGTTAATGGTAATGATAATTCATATTTTCAAGAGTTGAAAATTTAAGACATGAATAATCATTATTAACTCATAAACAGCTCCCGACCATAGGATCATCACGAGGATGGTGATTGATCCGGAAGGTTGGTGTACGATCGCTTCTCTTTAGTAGATGAGTCTTGAGTCTACGGTGTGGAAGACATCGGAGCAAAAGTACAGGTACTCGTTAGAGAACGAGGGCACTGAGCGTGACCACCTCGAGTAGTCATTAGGAAGTCTACCTTCTCGTCAATGACTGACTCGATGCTGCAGTAGTGTGTCTGGTTCTTTGACCTGAGATGCATCGGTAGTTCACCTTGAGGGTGTTATAGTTTGACTACACCATTACTCGGTCTCCTAGCCATATGGAACCCTGAGGTGTATGTTGGCTATAGCATGTTCATTGTAGGAACTGGATAGCATCAAGATGGAATCTATCTACCTTGGTGGTAGAGGAGCAGCCCTATGATGATCATGAGAATCAAGTCCTGAAGCCCATGGCCATGGCAGAGTGAAATAATAGAAAGAGTTTCTATTTAGGTTTTCACATTGGACTCGAATCGAATGATTACATCATATGACAGAAGACTAGGGTTTGACGAGTTTACCTTAACCCTAATCTGATCGGGGCTCAAGATAGAAGAACTTAATCACACAGGTAGCTGCACCAAGAGGTTCGCATTCAGCTCTGATGGGTTGCCACCATATACTGCTAGGTGTCACTGGTGGATTTTGGGAGCAATTAGAATGATTTAGATGATCGATCATTCTAGCTGTTCGAATCAGAAGAGTTCTGATCCATCGAAAGGAGTTTCGATGATGTCGATGATAGAGATCATGACATATCCCATTACCATACAGAACTGAACCTAACTGGGTCACACAAACAAGGGTTTGAATCTGGTGATCATCAATTGAACTGATCTAGTTCAATTGATCTGAATGAGATTCAATTAGGTTCAAGGAAATCGTGCTAGCACTCGATTGAACCTAACGTTCTTCTTTTGCTATCATAAATAAGTTGTCCTATCTAAGCCAAAGGAGTTTGTGCTCAAACAGAGGCCTTCATATGGTCTGACTGGAGGTTGTCCAAGTCAGAAAAGGTTGTCTTATTTGTAAGACACTACCTGCCATTTTTGGTCACCTGCCATTTTTTGTTCTTTGACTTTGGTCAAAAGTTGACCTTTGACTGGTCAAATGTTGACCATAGACACTTTGACTTTTGTCCACATGTCACGCACCTATTAGAGAACTGGTGGGGGCCTGTCCCCCTGCCAGAACCTAGCAAGGAGGAGGGCGCACGCCACCCTAGGCGTGCGCCCAAGTTGGAGGCGCCTTGGAGTCCTTGTTGGACAAGGACTCCACCTTCCTTTTGGATTCCAATCAGAGTTCTACTAAGAATCCAGTTTGACTGGTCTTAGGCGCCCTCTAAGGAGGAATCCAGGGGTCTCTATTCCCACCAATCAGATTTAGATCTGATTTCACAAAGGGTTGTGATTGGTTGGGAGGAAGAGGAGTTGGATCACGCTTAGTCTATAAATAAGACCCTGCGCCCAACTTAGATTCTAATGCAATTCAATTGAGAAACCCCACGCCCCAAGGCTGCCTCTCCCCTCCTTCTCCACGCCATAGTCTCTTCTCCCCTTGCTCTCCACGTCCAAAAGAGTTTTGGATTTTGGTTGGTGCGATTCCAGATCAAAAGAAAGGCGATCAAAAGAAGAAGGCTGCACTGCTGCAAAGGACGACTGCTGATCTTCAAAAGGAGTTTTGAAGATCCTCCAGATCAGATCCAGATCTGATTTTTGGAGACGTGATAGAGAAGAAGAGGATCTCTAGATCCAACCCAAGTGGATACTGGTAGAGGCCAGGCGCTTGCATGGCTAGATCCAGAACCTTCCGCTGCTCCCAGGATCATCTCCAGGGTAATAGGATTACCCAAATCAGGTAAATTAAATTTGATTTAATTTATCTTATTTTATTTTATTTATTAAAATAATAAGAATCAGATCTAAAATATATCAAGATCTGATTGGGATCAAGAGAAAAATTTTTGAAATATATCTCTTGATCTGATCAGATCTGGACGAACCTGGACCGGGAAATCAGGATTTCCCTTCAACTGGTATCAGAGCCAAGGTTCTAAAATTGTTTAGATCTGATTTTAATTTTATTTTAATTAGAAAATAAAGTGATTTCAGATGTCACATGAGATGTGATCAGATCTGAAATCAGAAAAATTAAAATTAAATGATTTGGATCTAAGAACATGAAGATATGCATGACTAGTTCTAGAATAGAATAGTTCTATAGAATAGTTTTGCATGTCTTTGATTTAATCTGATTAAATCATATTTTAGATCTTCTTATTTACTATTTTTTGATATTATAAGTGTTATAATAACATCTGATAAACAGCAAAATAAAAATTATTTAATTTTAAATATCATATGAGATATGATTGATGCATGTCTAGACTAGTTGTAGAATAGTTCTACATAATTGTCTAGATTAGAATTTATTTTGATTAGATCAATTTAAATCTAATTTTTTAGATTATTATGTGATAATTTAGATCTGAAAACATGCATGATTATGATACATGAGATGTATGCAAAATATGCCATGATTAGATCTAACTTTATATATGAGATATATGATATAGATCTGATATTGTTTTGTAGTATTGCATGTTCCTGATTAAGGCGTTCCTCTTGGCCGTCCGGTCATAAGAACGAAGAAGGGTTTAAAGGCCCTCTCTTCCCATTCGATGGGGTGTTCTTATGATGTGTAGGGGTGCTGCGTGTTCGTCCTTAATCAGAAACCCAAAACTTACTTTCTGCAAAACCCTAGATCCTGAAACCCTAGGATTTATTGTGCATATTTTATTTATGAACCCAACTTAATTAAGAATTAAGTTTATGGAATATCAATTAGGTCTAAAATTGAGAATTTCAGATCTAAGACATATTCATAATACTGGGTTCGGGCTTGGGTAGCTCAATTAGGTCTAAGCGGTTGATCAAACCGAATCAAGAGTTGGTTAGATGGGATCAACAATGCTTAAATTGACCAGCCTAATAGGATTAAGTCTGGGTCAAGATCGAGTCACGATCAAGCAAGACCTAATTAGGCTCAGAGGTTAGAGTCTGGATTGTAGGCTAACCCAATTGGTTCTGACTCAACAATTTGGTGTCTAAGGTAAGTTTGGCACATACGACCGACTGGTTTTTAATTGGAAGCTACTCGATCTGAATGCATTCTTATGACGAGTTAATGGCATATTCCTTCCACCGATCTCACTTACCTGGCCATATCTGTTGACACAGTTCTAATGATCTGAGGTGGTCAATAATCCTGAGCTAACCCATGCCACTAGGTTAGTCATAATTGTTATGACTAAGCCAAGTCTAGTTTAATGAGACCTGAATCAATTCTCCCTAAGAAAAGATTAAGTCTGAGGTCTTCCACCATTGTAGATGTGCGGGCCCTTCCCGGGGTTGATTATTCTCGGCTGGATACAGTGGCTCAGTTGCACCGGAGAAGATGCAACCATGTCTATTAGGCATTGGATGCTATGGGCTGGAGGATGAGTTGGGCTCAATATTCTGGATACGGTGAGAGACCCAATTAGGAACCCAGTCTATGCAAATGGTGGGTCTGACTTAACTAAGGAGTGGATCAATATTCCGGATACGGTGAGATTCATGAATTAGAGACCAAGTTTGGGTGCACCATGATTAGAGAATCATTGAACAAGAGTTGTTCACTCATTGGCTAACCCATCACCAATAACTGTTAGGTGAGGTGATGAGTCAGTTGGTGAGACCGCACCACCCACTAGAAATCATCAATCGCGGAGATTTTCGCATCTCTACAGAGGGAGTGTAGGGATCCGAGAAAATAGTGGGAGCTAATTTGTTTAAAAATAAAATTCCCTAAACAAATTGGTCAAGTCAAAATTACAATATCTAACTAGAATCTTTGACTCTCTATAGGAAAAATGTCTGCGTCCAACCCACTGGCACGTATCCTAGACACACATAGACTGACTGGACCCAATTATAAAGATTGGCTCAGGAACTACAAAATTGTTTTGGGTTCAGAGAAGTTAACCACATGTTTTGGACCAGGACCCTCCCACATTACCAGCCCGTCCATCTGTTGAACAGAGAGCGTCTCTGGAAAAATGGATTGACGAAGATAATAAGGCCAGATACTACATGTTGGGCTCGATGTCTGATGAGCTCCAGCGCCAACATGAAGATATCGGGACTGCTCGCCAAATGTTGGCTCACCTACAGGAGATGTTTGGTGAACAGAGTCACGCAGCCAAATATCAAGTCACAAAATGACTTTTTAAGGCTAAGATGCGTGATGGGCAGTCAGTCCAAGATCACTGTCTGATAATGATCAAGGACATGGAAGAGCTTGAGAAGCTCGGTGTGAAGTTGGACTTGGATCTGCAGAACGATATTATTCTGCAATCCTTGACTGATGCATTTGGGCAATTCATCATGAATTACCACATGCATAAACTTCAAAATTCCTTGGCCGAGTTAATGAATATGCTGGTTACCGCTGAGCTTTCTATGAAAGGTTCTAAAGGCTCAGTTCTTGCTATGGAATGGACTTCTTCCAAAAGAAAGTCTTATGGAAAGAAAAAGAAGTCTGTGAAAAAGCAAAAGGTGGAAGGATCAAAGAAGAAGAAGGCAGAATCGAAGAAAAAGGCCGATGGCAAAGGAAAGTGTTTCCATTGCAACAGCGACGGCCATTGGAAGCGGAACTGCCCTACTTACCTGGCCACCCTAAAGAACAAGAAGGAAGGTCCTTCTAGAGGTATGCTCGTTATTGAGTCTAACCTTACGATTTCTTCTGCATCCAGTTGGGTGCTTGACTCTGGTTCTAGTGCTCATCTGTGCACTTCTATGCAGGGTCTTGAGGATAGCAGGAGGCTGAGGGATGGAGACATGATCCTACGCATCGGTAATGGAGCAAGAGTTGCTGCAGTAGCCGTGGGAACATACCCTCTTGCGATTACCATCTGGTTTAGACTTAGTTTTAAAAGACTGTTATTATGTGCCTGCAGCTAGCAGGAAATTTGATTTCTGTTTCATGCTTAGCACAAGAAGGCTATGTGATTCACCTTCTTTAAGGACCATTGTAACATTCTTTATGAAAGAAATAAAATTGCAAATGGTTTCCTTATTAATGGTCTTTATCAGCTACATATTGATGTACCTGTTTCTAACTATCGAGCAAAACGTGAATGCCAAACGACCTAGGGATAGTCCAAACGACAGATATCTATGGCACCTGAGATTAGGTCATATAGCAGAAGATAGGATCAACAAATTGGAGAAAAATGGGCTATTGAGTCCATTGACTTCTGAGTCATATCCAACTTGTGAATCTTGTCTTCAAGGCAAAATGACTAAACTCCCTTTTGTTGGACATGGGAGAGGGCCACAGATCTCCTTGCCCTAGTACATACTGATGTGTGCGGCCCATTTGATGTGCCGGCTAGAGGCAATTTTGTCTACTTCATTACCTTTACCGATGATCTGTCTAGGTATGGGTATGTGTATCTTATGAGACACAAGTCTGAAGCTTTTGAAAAGTTCAAAGAATTCAGACATGAAGTAGAAAAACAAACTGGAAAACCCATTAAGGTTCTTCGATCAGATCGAGGAGGTGAATACCTTAGCCGGGAATTCCTAGACTATCTTAAGGAAAATGGACATAGTCTCTCAATGGACTCCACCAGGAACACCTCAACTCAACGGGGTTTCAGAATGGAGAAATCGGACTCTATTGGATATGGTTCGATCCATGATGAGCTTCACAGACCTTCCTGATTTTCTTTGGGGACACTCATTGTTAACTTCAATTCTATTTACTGAATAGGGTTCCTTCTAAAACCGTTCCTACCACACCGTATGAGATATGGCATGGTAAGAAACCAAGTCTGAGTCATCTCAGAATTTGGGGTTGTCGGCTTCATGTCAAAAGACAACAAGCGGACAAGTTAGAGTTTAGGTCCTTTAGAGCTCGATTCATAGGATATCCTAAAGAGTCATTAGGATACTATTTCTACATTCCAGAAGACCACAATGTGATTGTGAGTCGACATGCCATCTTTCTTGAAAAATAGTTTATTCAAGATAGCGGCATTGGAAAATAGATCAAGCTTGATGAGAAAGTCTCACAAGCAGAACGAGCTAAGGACCAAGTGGAACCAAATCAGGTTGAGCCAATAAGAACACTACCTCCTCCACCTCGTAGATCGAAAAGAGTTTCCCGTCCCCCTGAAAGATACTTAGGTATTATTTCAGAGGATGTAGAGGAAATGTTCCTCGTAGGTAATGGTGCTCATGGTGATGATCCCAAAACCTACAACGAGGCGATATCAGATATCGACTCCAAGAAATGGCTTGAGGCAATGAAGTCAGAGATCGACTCGATGCACTCAAACTAAGTCTGGACCTTGGTAGATCCACCAGAAGGTATAGTACCTATTGGGTGTAAATGGATCTTCAAGAGAAAGATTGGTGCAGATGGGAATGTGGAGACATTCAAGGCTAGACTGGTGGCAAAAGGTTATAGTCAATGTGAAGGCATTGACTATCAGGATACCTTTTCCCCAGTAGCTATGCTAAAATCCATCCGCACATTGCTTGCCGTTGCAGCCTATTTCGATTATGAAATATGACAAATGGACGTGAAAACGACATTCCTAAATGGATATCTTGAGGAAGATATCTATATGGAACAGCCGCTAGGTTTCACATCCAGTGATACTGATCACAAGGTTTGCAAGCTGCAAAGGTCCATATATGGACTTAAGCAAGCATCTCGGAGCTGGAACACTCGTTTCAATGATGTGATCAAAAAGTTTGGTTTCATCAAAAATGAAGAGGAAACCATGTGTTTTCAAAAGGGTCAGTGGGAGCGCTGTTGTCTTCCTCGTATTGTACGTGGATGACATCCTCCTTATTGGGAATGATATTCTCATGTTGACATCAGTCAAGATGTGGTTGTCCAAGGAATTCTCCATGAAAGACCTAGGTGAAGCATCCTTTATTCTAGGAATTAAGGTCTATAGGAGATAGACCGAATAGGATGCTAGGACTTTCACAGAAGATGTACATAGAGGAAGTACTAAAGAGGTTTAGTATGGAAAACTCTAAGAGGGGATTAATACCCTTCAGACATGGTATTCATCTTTCCAAGAAGATGTGCCCCAGCACACCTGAGGAAATAGAACGCATGAGCAAGATCCCTTATGCTTCTGCAATAGGGAGCCTCATGTATGCCATGCTATGTACACGACCTGATATAGCCCATGCTGTGAGTGTCACAAGCAGATATCAGTCAAATCCAGGTGAAGAACACTGGACTTCTGTGAAATGTATCCTTAAGTACTTGAGAAGAACTAAGGATATGATGTTGGTCTTTGGTAATGGAGAACTCCAAGTTCAGGGATACACAGACTCGGATTTCATGTCTGATATAGATGATCGAAAGTCGACATCTGAAAGTCTGTTTGTGTGCAATGGTGGTGCTGTCAGCTGGAAGAGTTCCAAGCAAACTGTGATAGCAGATTCCACCATGGAAGCAGAATATATCGCTGCATCAGAGGCTGCGAAGGAAGCATTCTGGTACAAGAAGTTTGCTGCAGAAATTGGAGTAATGCCATCAGATGCCATTCCTCTTTACTGCGACAACAATGGCGCCATAGCCCTTGCTAAGGAGCCGAGGTCTCACCAGAAGTCCAAGCACATTGAGCGGCGATACCATCTCATCCGCGATTACCTCGAGAAGGGTTACGTCGAGGTCAAGAGAGTCAACTCCGCAGATAATGTGGCAGACCCACTTACAAAGCCGTTGGGCCAGCAGAAGATCGAAGCCCACCTTGAGAAGATGGGACTTAGACTTGTAGCCAATTGGCTTTAGGACAAGTGGGAGATTGTTAGATATATGTGCCCTGAAAGCCAGAATTGGCTGACACTTGTAATACACTTCTAGGGGCAAAATTATAATTTTGACTATAATCAATAAAATGGGTTATTTTCTATCACATATGTGTATTTAGTGTCTGTGATACATCCTTTGAGTTAATGGTAATGATAATTCATATTTTCAAGAGTTGAAAATTTAAGACATGAATAATCATTATTAACTCATAAACATGCTCCCGACCATAGGATCATCATGAGGATGGTGATTGATTCGGAAGGTTGGTGTACGATCGCTTCTCTTTAGTAGATGAGTCTTGAGTCTACGGTGTGGAGACACCGGAGCGAGAGTACAGGTACTCGTTAGAGAACGAGGGCACTGAGCGTGACCACCTCGAGTAGTCATTAGGAAGTCTACCTTATCGTCAATGACTGACTCGATGCTGCAGTAGTGTGTCTGGTTCTTTGACCTGAGATGCATCGGTAGTTCACCTTGAGGGTGTTATAGTTTGACTACACCATTACTCGGTCTCCTAGCCATATGGAATCCTGAGGTGTATGTTGGCTATAGCATGTTCATTGTAGGAACTGGATTGCATCAAGATGGGATCTATCTACCTCGGTGGTAGAGGAGCAGCCCTATGATAATCATGAGAATCAAGTCCTGAAGCCCATGGCCATGGCAGAGTGAAATAATAGAAAGAGTTTCTATTTAGGTTTTCACATTGGACTCGAATCGAATGATTATATCATATGACAGAGACTAGGGTTTGACGAGTTTACCTTAACCCTAATCTGATCGGGGCTCAAGATAGAAGAACTTAATCACACAGGTAGCTGCACCAAGAGGTTTGCATTCAGCTCTGATGGGTTGCCACCATATACTGCTAGGTGTCACTGGTGGATTTTGGGAGCAATTAGAATGATTTAGATGATCGATCATTCTAGCTGTTCGAATCAGAAGAGTTCTGATCCATCGAAAGGAGTTTCGATGATGTCTATGATAGAGATCATGACATATCCCATTACCATACAGAACTGAACCTAACTGGGTCACACAAACAAGGGTTTGAATCTGGTGATCATCAATTGAACTAATCTAGTTCAATTGATCTGAATGAGATTCAATTAGGTTCAAGGAAATCGTGCTAGCACTCGATTGAACCTAACGTTCTTCTTTTGCTATCATAAATAAGTTGTTCTGTCTAAGCCAAAGAAGTTTGTGCTCAAACAGAGGCCTTCATATGGTCTGACTGGAGGTTGTCTAAGTCAGAAAAGGTTGTCTTATTTGTAAGATACTACCTGCCATTTTTGGTCACCTACCATTTTTGTTCTTTTGACTTTGGTCAAAAGTTGACCTTTGACTGGTCAAATGTTGACCATAGACACTTTGACTTTTGTCCACATGTCATGCACCTATTGGAGAACTGGTGGGGGCCTGTCCCCCTGCCAGAACCTAGCAAGGAGGAGGGCACACACCACCCTAGGCGTGCGCCCAAGTTGGAGGCGCCTTGGAGTCCTTGTTGGACAAGGACTCCACCTCCCTTTTGGATTCCAATAAGAGTTCTACTAAGAATCCAGTTTGACTGGTCTTAGGCGCCCTCTAAGGAGGAATCCAGGGGTCTCTATTCCCACCAATCAGATTTAGATCTGATTTCACAAAGGGATTGTGATTGGTTGGGAGGAAGAGGAGTTGGATCACGCTTAGTCTATAAATAAGACCCTGCGCCCAACTCAGATTCTAATGCAATTCAATTGAGAAACCCCACGCCCCAAGGCTGCCTCTCCCCTCCTTCTCCACGCCATAGTCTCTTCTCCCCTTGCTCTCCACGTCCAAAAGAGTTTTGGATTTTGGTTGGTGCATTCCAGATCAAAAGAAAGGCGATCAAAAGAAGAAGGCTGCACTGCTGCAAAGGACGACTGCTGATCTTCAAAAGGAGTTTTGAAGATCCTCCAGATCAGATCCAGATCTGATTTTTGGAGATGTGATAGAGAAGAAGAGGATCTCTAGATCCAACCCGAGTGGATACTGGTAGATGCCAGACGCTTGCGTGGCTAGATCCAGAACCTTTCGCTGCTCCCAGGATCATCTCCAGGGTAATAGGATTACCCAAATCAGGCAAATTAAATTTGATTTAATTTATCTTATTTTATTTTATTTATTAAAATAATAAGAATCAGATCTAAAACATATCAAGATCTGATTGGGATCAAGAGAAAAATTTTTGAAATATATCTCTTGATCTGATCAGATCTGGACGAACCTGGATCGAAAAATTAGGATTTCCCTTCAGATTTGTCCTAAACTGGTTAGAATTCAACCAAACCGATTTAGGTCAAAACTAGCCTATCCAATTCTACCAATTAGAACACTTTCTAGTTACCGATCAAATTAAATTCGATCAAACCCACAAGACATGATTGACGTCTAGCAACTTATCGTAACTATCTGAAAGATGCAAAATTTTGATGAAAATATTAAAAATATCCATCAGTGGAAAGTTACCGTGCAACTAGATCCTTCGATCACCCTGCATGCTGAATATGACTCTGGGCATGGAAATATGTCAAACCCAATATCATATTTATTTCTCTTTCAATCTTATGATGATGATTTATTTAATAAAATATTAGAAATCATTTCTAATTTTCATCATGCTTTGATCAAAGTTTTTCTAAATCATCATTTGTTTGCAGCAGGCAGGATGAGATTTTCTCTTACCAGAAGTGATTGATTCCATGTTTACCTACTCACAACCTTCATATATAATCCACCAAATCTAGATCACCCTGTACATGATTGAGTCATGAATGAGTATGAACCAAAATATGGATTCATATATATAAGATTTTATGGTAGTTTCATGTCAAAGGACTACATGGATAATTCCACCATGAGAACCATCTATTGACATGTAGATAAGACTCCATTGGATATTCTCGATTTGGATCAATTCAGTTAACTCATTCTCTAATGAGCACCCACATCCTTGTATTAGTGTTATACATAAGTGATTGTGAGATCAATCGCCCTCTCTATCGAGCATATAAAGGATGTGCTAGTCTTATCGAAAATATTGATCTCCAACTCAATATTCCATCGATCAAAAATATTTAAATTAGGATTTTAAGGTTTTAGGTCTCACTGGTATGATCTCATCATAATTCTAAAACCATAGCCCTAATTTATGGGGTTCATCATAATCTTAAATAAATAATAAGACACTGCATATGATGAAATAAATATTTTTATTTATTTTAAAATGTCATTACATGAGTTTGGGAGATAAAAAATAGTCCATCAAAAAATTTTGATTGGCTTGAGGGCATATTCCTTTCAATTTTGACTATAAATTAATAAATATATTATCTTCTATCATAGTATGTATTTAAAAGTGTCTGTGATATATTCTTTGAGTTAATGGTAATGATAATTCATATTTTCAAGAGTTAAAAATTTAAGACATGAATTTTCATAATCAACTCATAAATTGCTCCCGAGCAGAGGATCATCACCAGGATGGTGATTGATCCGAAAGGTTGGTGTATGATCGCTTTCTTAAGATAGACGTGTCCTGAGTCTATGGTGTGAAAACATCAGAGTGAGAGTATAGGTACTCATTAGAGAATGAGGGTACTGAGCATGACCACCTCGAATAGTCATAAGAAAGTCTATCTTCTCGTCGATGACTGACTCGATGCTGCAGTGGTGTATCTGATTCTTTAACCTGAGATACATTGACAGTTTATCATGAGGATGTTATAGTTTGACTATACCATAACTCAATCTTCTAGCCATTCAAAATCCTGAGGTGTATGTTGGCTATAGCATGTTCATTGTAGGAATTGGATTGCACCAATAGAGGATCTATCTATCTCGGTAGATGAGGAGTAGCCCTATGATAATCATGATATTGAGTTCATAAGTCCATGGCCATGGCAAAGTGAAGATGATAGAATGAGTTTCTATTAGGATTTCACATTGGACTCGAATCGAATGATTAATTCATATGATGGATATTGGGTTTGATGAGTTCACCTTAACCCTAATCCTATCGGGACTTAAGATAAAAGAACCCAATCACACAGGTAACTATACTAAGAGGTTAATTTTAGTTCTAATGGATTTTCACCATATACTGTTAGCTATCACTGATGGATTTTGGGCGCATTTAGGATGATTTTGATGATCAATCATTCTAATTGTATGAATCAAAAAAGTTCTGGTCCATCGAAAGGTGTTTCGATGATGTCGATAATGGAGATCATGACATGTCTCATTATGATATAGAATTGAATCTAACTAGATCATACAAATAAGAGTTTTGATCTGGATGTCATCAATTGAGCTAAGCCAGTTTGATTGGATTGGATTAGATCTAATCAGGTTCAAGATAATCATGCTAGCACATGATTGAGCCTGACTTTCTCCTTCTAAAATTTTTCTAATTCATCACAATCGAGTCAAATTTGATTTGACTCATTCTTATTTTTTGAATAGATTTATTTTTATCTAACTAAAATAAGTTTAGGCCAGATTAATTACAGAAATTAAATCCATTCATAGTCAAATTAGATTAGGGTCAAAAGTTGACCTATTTGAGAGAATTAAGGGTCATCTGATCAGATACTTCTAGAAACTTTTTTATAAATCATTTTGATCCAATTTTTGGATATGTGATAGAACATAAGTTATGCATTAGATGTACCAAATTTCATGATTTTTGGAGATGTTTAGATTGAGTAATGATAGAATTTGATTTAGATCAAACTCTTAAGGGAAGAGTCCTAGGTGCAGTGGACTCTTCCTTATCTACTCATGCTGACACTTTTTTGAATTATTTTTGGTGAAAAAAAATAGATGAAATCTGGTGATTTTTCATAGAGAATAAGTCCTAGAGTCCTAATGATAAAATAAATGAGTTATTTTGATCAAAAGGGACTCTAAGTAGGCATTGGACATAAAAGCCTTTCTCACATCAAAGTGCAGGCAACACATGAAATAATTTTCCACATCCAAAGTCTACCATCCCTGATATCTCACACCCTTTCTATCCTCTCTCTTCTTCTCTTCTACAAGCCTAAAAAGTTAGACACAAATCTAAGAAGAAGGTCTAAGATTTTTGGCATAATATTCAGGATCTACGTGATGGTATTCGTGTGATGGACTAACTGTCTTCAGAAATAGTTTTGAAGGTACTTCGGATCAAATCTAGATATGATTTTTGGAAAAAAGTTCATGAGAAGAAGATGTTTAGATCCTGTCCGAGTGGATACTGGTAAAGGCCAGGCGCGTGCGTGGCTCCTTCTAGAACCTCAGAAATTAACAGGATCATTGCAGGATAATTAGATTATCCAATCAAGTACTTTAAATTAAATTTGATTTAATTTTAATCTTTTTAATTTTTTAATATCAGATCACCATGATTAGGTTTGAGAACTCTTAGATCTGATCGGATCATTTAGAAATTTTTAGAAAAATTTTTCTCAGATCTGATCAGATTTGCACGATCCTACGATGGAAAATAGTATTTTTTCTTCATCTACAACTTTTCAAGCATCCTCTCAAGCCTCAAAGAAGAGTACTCAAGCTTCAAAAGAGCCGAATATTCAACCTCTTCTTCAAGATTAAAGAGTTTACATTCTATTTTTTATTTTATGCTAAAATTCTATACTTATATTTTTTTATTTCTTTACAAGTTTCTTTGGGAGAAAGAAACTAGGGGATTAGGCCCATCCAGGTCCGAAATTTGATATTATAGATTTTGATTGGTGAGCCTGAAAAATCAACTAGATTGTTAGTTAACCCAAAAAACTAACGGTGTAAGATTTTGGTTGCTACTCCTGTAAAAACTAACTAGATTTGTTTGTGAGCTTGAAAAAATAAACATATTATAATCAAAGATGGATTATAGTAAAAATCTCAAGAAAAGCTTAAAAAGTGGATGTAGGTGCGGGTTGCATCGAACTACAATAAATTATGGTATTTTTGTGTTGTATTTTTTCTTCTATCTCTTTGTATACTTTGCATGCTTTTAATTCTTGTTTCACTTTTATACTTTGATTTTGCTATCTTAATTCTGCTGCTACACTATTGCTCACATTTCATAATTACTAAAGATAGCACAAATTAAAGCACATCTATTTAGAAAGTAAATTTGGCTAGAATTTTTATAAGAATCCAATTTACCCCCTCCTTTTGGGCTGCTACCTTCGAGCAATAATTGGTATCGGAGCAGGTGCTCTATTATTGATTATTGATTTAACCATCTAGAGCTAAAGATTTTAGGAAATCAAAATAAAATTTATTTTTAATGATGGTCATTCCATAGATAGACCTCCATTATTTGATGGATCAAATTATAGTTATTGAAAAGCATGAATGCGCATCTTCATACAAGCACATTATTATAACTTATGAAAGATTATAATCGATGGCTCACACACTCCCAAAGCATTGCTTGAGCATGATAAAGAAATGAACCAACTAAATGTTAAGGCTTTAAATATGCTTTACTGTCCATTAGATTTAAATGAGTTCAATCTTATTTCTTCATGTATTTCAACAAAATATGTATGAAAGAAATTGGATAGAATTTATGAGGGAGAAAATCAAATGAAAGAATCAAGATTCCAAGAAGAAAAAGAAGCTCATCCCAATATATGCCGCATGGCTTATGAGGATGGAAAGAAAAAGAAGAAGAAGAAACAAAGGAAAAAGAAAATTTTGGTTAAGGAAGAGCAAGGCATAGAAAAAAATGAGAAAGAGGAAGAAAGTATCATCAATCGTTGCCTCATGGCTAATACAAATAAGGTAAATCTTGAAAATTCCTTCGACTTTACATTTGATGAATTTTATGAAGCCTTCAATGATTTAATGGATGAATTTAAAAAATTGAGGCTCAAAAATAAAGAACTCAAAAAGTCTAATCTTTTTTTAGCTGATGAAAAGAGTAAATTATTAATAAAAAAAGAAGATATTTTGAAAGAAATCAATACTTTGGCTAAAGAAAAAGAAGCACTTCTTAAATCTGAAAAATCTTTGGTTGAAGGAAGCATTAAGCTGAAAATGGAATTTGAAAAATCAAAACTTTGCATTGAAGAAAAAGATAATTTACTTAAAGAAAAGAAATCTATTGACCTAAAGATTGATTTTGATGATGACAAAGAGTTTTGAGTATAATTTATTATGTTACTAATATTATTTTTGAGGATGTGTAGTTTAAATTCCAAGTGTCATAATGCTCTAACTAATTTTCATCAATTAAATTGAGTACCACCAATCAAGAGGTCATTGAAGAAAAAAAAACTAAACGTGACACACATTAAAAAGAATGGTTAATGAGAGTTAAATCAAGTTTAGAAAGCATGCTAGCCTGTAAATAAATTCAGAGAAGAAAAGCTGCTAAAAATCTCATGACATGCTTGGCACGAAACTTAGTTGACTAGATCAGGAGTTAGTCGACTTAGTCTCAGAGAACAGCAGTAGGATAGAAAGATAGATTTTCAAGTTTTATCTACTTAGCAAACTAAGTCAGATTGAGCAGACTAAGACTTAGTCGACTCAGAGAAACTTAGTCAATTAAGTTCACTTTAATGGCTAGTTTTTCCAAAACTATACCTTTTCAGCCCGAACTTTTTTTTTAATGGCTATTTTCTTGTTTCTAAGTGCTAGATCACTTCTGAAGATCTCCAAAATAAATTAAAATAGTGAAAAATCTTAAGCATATATAAGAAAATATTTTGAGCATTAAAGAGAAGCTTTTTGAAAGTTTCATTGAGTATTCATTGAAGAAAGTTAAAGGAGTGAGCTGAAAAGAGAAGAAAAGAAGTTGATTTCAAAGTTAACCTTTATCCTTCCACTATAAATCATATTCAAGCAAGTGAGAGCAAGAGTGAATTAAAGTGAGGAAGCAATATAGTCAAGAATCAAGGAGCCTCATCATCACTCAAGCATTCAAGAAGTCAAACATTCAATTTTCATCATTCAGACTTCTTTCGATTCTTCAAAGAGTTTTTTTTTTCTAAACTTCATCTTCATATTTTTATATTTTATTTCAAGTTTCTTGGGATGAAAAACTTGGGTTGGTCCAAGCCTAGAGTTGGATATTTTAGTGGTTTGATTAGTGAGCCAAGGTTAAAATCAATCGGGGTTGATTGTAGTCCAAAAAAATAATCATTGTAAAGATTGTAGTTGGTGAGCCTACGACAAAACCAATCAGATTGGATTATGAACCCAAGAAAAATAATCAAACTATAATAAATTGAGTGATTATAGTTAAATTTCCAAGTGGGTTACTTGGAGAGTGGACGTAGGCATCGAGTTTGATGCCGAACTACTATAAAAGCTTGGTATTTATGTTTGTGTAATTTCATTTCTATTGTTCTTTATTTATATCTGTGTTTTACTTTATTTCACCAAGCATATAGCATTAAAATTCAGCATATTCATAGTTTAAATTTTTAAATATCTAATTCATCCCTCCACTTGGGTAGCCATCCTTGGGCAACAATTGGTGTCAGAATGGGTGCTCTGAATTTTTTCTTTATTCTAGAGCTAAAGATCTTATGGCTGACCCATTTGACTCTTTGTTGAGTGAAGGATACTCAACCATTAGATCTCCTTTTTTCAATGGCACCAACTATACTTATTGAAAAACTAGAATAAAAATTTTTATTCAAGCTTAAGATTATGACATGTGGAATATCATACTCAATGGTCCTCACACACCCACAATGATTGTCAATGATATGTGTACCTAAATCAAAAAAAGATTAGAATGAGCTAGATAAAAAGCTAGCTTAATTAAATGCTAAAACTATTAATATTCTATATTATGCTTTAGATTATAATGAATTCAATAGAATATTAACATGTTTATCTACAAAAGAGATTTGGGATAGACTTGAAGTGACTCATGAGGTTACAAGTCAAGTCAAAGAATCTAAAATAAATATGTTGGTTCATAAATATGAGTTGTTCAAAATGAAACCTCATGCGACAATAAGTGATATGTTTACAAGATTTACTAAAATTATAAATGAATTAAAGAGTCTTGGAAAAGACTATTCTAATAGTGATCTTGTATGTAAAATTCTTAGATCCTTACCGAAGGCTTGGGAAGCAAAAGTAATGATAATTCAAGAAGCCAAGAATCTTAGCAAGCTTGCTTCGAAAGAG
Source organism: Cocos nucifera (assembly GCA_006176705.1). NCBI lineage: Eukaryota > Viridiplantae > Streptophyta > Magnoliopsida > Arecales > Arecaceae > Cocos > Cocos nucifera. Next base: position 119,909 of record QRFJ01001161.1, on the reverse strand, counting down.
TTAATCGGATCGCTCATGATACATGAGCTCAATATGAACCAAAGCATGGAGGAGGAAGAGATGAAGAAAAGAATCTTTGCACTCAAGTCATTGACCATTGAAGTAAGTTCAAGTGATTCTATCGAGGATTCGAAAGATGACGAAGAAATAGAGGTGATTATAAGAAGGTTCATGAGATTCATGAGAAAGAAGAAAAATTTTGAATCAAGAAGAGAAAAAGAAAAAAAGAATCAATTTAGAAAACATAAAAAGGACTATTCCACACTGAAAAAGAGCTCAAAAAAATTAAGAAGAAAAGCTATATTGGCTAATTAGAAAAGTAGTGAGAGCTCAAATTCTAAAGAAGAGTCACCCTCAAGTGAAGAAGAGATAAACATATGCTTGATGGCTCATAATGAAGAGGTAAGCTTAAATCAATCTAATAATTTTATTTTTGATGAATTACATGATGCATTTTCTAAATTATTTAATAATTTTAAAAGGCTATCTAAAAAGAATAAAGAGTTTAAAATAAAAAATTAAAATTTGAATAAAGATAAAGATAGATTAGAGAAGATAAGAAAGATTTGCAAACTAAACAAGATGACTTAATTAAACAAAATGAGAGTCTACAAAAAGAAATAGATAGATTAAAACATATAGTAGATGAAAAGAATGAATTATTAGTTAAACAAAAAGATTTATTAGAAAAGAATGAAACTTTGAAAAATGAAATAAATAAACTAAAATCAATTATAGATAAATTCTCCATTGGTTCACAAAATTTGCATATTAAACAAAATATGACACCTAAAGCTAACTCTTTTGCAAAATTAAGGTTTTTAAAAATTTTTATTGATAAATATCATTTTGATAACAAATTTATTACATGCTTTAAATGCAATAAAGCTGGATATAAATCATTTAATTCTTGGGCTAATACACATAAAAATATAAGGATCAAGCAAATTTGGGTTCCAAAAGAAACTATTGATACTAACCTCAAAGGATCCAAGTTAGCTTGGATACCAAAATACACTTGATCTTTGTAAGTGCAGGTGTGCTTGACATCCCTCTAATCCAAAAGAGAATGGCTCCTTAATTGTGGATGCTCAAGGTACAAAATGAAAGATGAAGGAGTTAAAATTCTTGGAGATAAGTTAGTCTCGATAATTGATAATTACTCCTACCGTTCAATTAGAAAGAATATTGAAATATTGATGCATGATTTAAGTATTACTCAACTGCATATCAAATGATTTAATATTTTATTTTATTGATTTTGATGATATTATTTTGATTATCTATTATAATTGAGTATTATGATTGATTATGATTGAAGACATATTAAATGAAACTGATTTATGAACTTTCATGATTAGAGTGTAAGAATAGTTTGACATATTGATATATTTGTTTGATAAGCTGAATTTCTTAAAAAAATATTTTCAAAATCAATTGGTATCATGAATTATAATAAACATTTATAATGATAATAAGGAAGAAAAAAATTGGTAAATGAAGAAAATGAATTTAACATATCAAATTACATCAAAATCTTATCATAATGTTATATCTTTTTAATATGATATGAATTTGGTTATGAGAAACAAAATTCAATGAGGACAAGTATTGATTCAGTTGTATCAAGAGTAAATTTTTGATGCTTAACTAAAAAATATGGCATATAGTAAGGGGGAGCAAATTTTGACTAAATATTTAAAGATTAATTTGATATCAATTAAAGATGCTTAACTTGAAAGAAAAAGGGGAAGAAATATTTTTGATTCACCTACTATTTAAAAAGAAAAAATATTTTGTGATGAATTTTCTAATATTTACTCTTAAAAATAGAGGGAGAGATATTTGTTGAATATTATCTAGCTTTGATTGAAAATTAAGAAAATTGAATGATGATCTTAAATTTTCAACCAATTACTTTATAGTATTTTTAATTTAAGCTTTCATGTAATCATCAAATTTGACGTGCATGATTTGATTGCTTAATCTTATTTTTGGATAATTAGTTGGAGTCAAAATAAATTTTTAAATCCATTTTTGAAACTCATTTAAAAATCTAAATATAATATAGAACTTTGGATGTGCATTTAGAGATCATTGTAAGATTATTTTTGCTCTGATACTATCATTGACTTGGTCAATACATTTTCAATACACACCTTTTTTAAATTTAATTGATTAAAATTTTTTTTATAAAAAGATTGAATATTAAAGTACATATTATGCTTAATTTCATATTCAAATCTTTTGAAAAGCTCTATTCCTTTTAAAGCTTAAACGTATATACTTAAAAATCTAATTAAAAAGGTCATATTCATTCAAAAAAGAAGAAGAGCCTTTGATATTTGAATTCAAGCTAATTTTTAAAACTAAAAGTACTTTAAATATATTTTAAATCAAAAGATACATTTTTTAAAGAAATCTTTGATGATAAATTTTCATATCTTATTGATTTTAATGATTAATCTTTTATCCTTCCCATGAGCTTTTTGATGCGGTCAAAAAGGGAGAGAGTTATTATTGAGTATATACTAGAGCTTAAGTAGAATGAAGTATGTTTCTATTATTTAGTGGTTTTATTTATTTTAAATATATAATTCTTTAGAAACCCACTATATATTATTTTGCATATACTCAAAAATTTTATCATCATCAAAAAGAAAGAGATTGTTGATCTAAAGATTGATTTTGATGATGACAAAGAGTTTTGAGTATAATTTATTATATTACTAATATTATTTTTGAGGATATGTAGTTTTAATTCTAAATGCTCACAATGCTCTAAGTAATTTTTATCAATTAAATTGAGTACCACCAATCAAGAGGTCATTGAAGAAGAAAACTAGACTTGACACATCTTAAAAAGGATGATTAATGAGAGTTAAATCAAGTTTAGAAAGCATGTCTAGCCTACAAATAAATTCAAAGAAGAAAAGTTGCTAAAAATATCATGGCATGCTTGGCACGAAACTTAGTTGACTAAGCTAGAAGTTAGTTGACTCAGTCTCAGAGAATAAAGAAGCCAGAAAGCACAGAAAGATTAAAATTCAGGATCCAGGGGATTTAGTTAACTAAGTTAGAAAGTTAGTCGACTCAGTCTCAAAGAATAGTAGCAGGATAGCAAGATAGATTTTCAAGTTTTGTTTACTTAGTAGACTAAGTCAGATTGAGCAGACTCAGACTTAGTCAACTTAGAGAAATTTAGTCGACTAAGTTCACTATAATGGTTAGTTTTTCCAAAACTGCATTTTTTCAGCTCCAAGTTTTTTCCAATGGTTAGATCACTTCTGAAGACCTCCAAAATGAATTAAAATGATGAAAAATCTTAAGGATATATAAGAAAATATTTTGAGCATTAAAGAGAACCTTTTTGAGAGTTTCATTGAGTATTCATTGAAGAAAGCCAAAAGAGTGAGCTGAAAAGAGAAGAGAAGGAGTTGATTTCAAAGTTAACCTTTGTCCTTCCACTAAAAATCATCCTCAAGCAAGTAAAAGCAAGAGTGAATTGAAGTGAGGAAGCAATCAAGTCAAGAATCAAGGAGCCTCATCATCACTCAAGCATTCAAGAAGAAATCAAGCATTCAACTATCATCATTTGGACTTCTTCCAATTCTTCAAAGAGTTTTTTTTCTAAACTTAATCTTTGTATTTTTATATTTTATTTCAATTTTTTTAGGGTGAGAAGCTTCGGTTGGTCCAAGCCTAGAGTTAGACATTTTAGTGGTTTGATTGGTGAGCTAAGGTTAAAACCAATCGAGGTTGATTGGTAGCCCAAAAAAAAATAATGTTGTATGGTTTTGGTTGATGATCCAAGAAAAACCAACTGGATTGATTGTAAGCTTGAAAAAATAATCATTATAAATATTGTAGTTGGTGAGCCTAGGTCAAAATCAGTGGATTGGATTGTGAACCCTGTTAGATATATGTGCCCTAGAAGCCAGAATTGGCTGACACTTGTAATACACTTCTAGGGGCAAAATTATAATTTTGACTAAAATCAATAAATGGGTTATTTTCTATCACATATGTGTATTTAGTGTCTGTGATACATCCTTTGAGTTAATGGTAATGATGATTCATATTTTCAAGAGTTGAAAATTTAAGACATGAATAATCATTATTAACTCATAAATTGCTCCTGACCATAGGATCATCACGAGGATGGTGATTGATCCGGAAGGTTGGTGTACAATCGCTTCTCTTTAGTAGATGTCTTAAGTCTATGGTGTGGAGACACCAGAGCGAGAGTACAGGTACTCGTTAGAGAACGAGGGCACTGAGCGTGACCACCTCGAGTAGTCATTAGGGAGTCTACCTTCTCGTCAATGACTGACTCGATGCTGCAGTAGTGTGTCTGGTTCTTTGACCTGAGATGCATCGGCAGTTCACCTTGAGGGTGTTATAGTTTGACTACACCATTACTCGATCTCCTAGCCATATGGAATCCTGAGGTGTATGTTGGCTATAGCATGTTCATTGTAGGAACTGGATTGCATCAAGATGGAATCTATCTACCTCGGTGGTAGAGGAGTAGCCCTATGATGATCATGAGAATCAAGTCCAAAAATCCATGGCCATGGTAGAGTGAAATAATAGAAAGAGTTTCTATTTAGATTTTCACATTGGACTCGAATCGAATGATTACATCATATGACAGAGACTAGGGTTTGACGAGTTCACCTTAACCCTAATCTGATCGGGGCTCAAGATAGAAGAACTGAATCACACAAGTAGCTGCACCAAGAGGTTCGCATTCAGCTCTGATCGGTTGCCACCATATACTGCTAGGTGTCACTGGTGGATTTTGGAAGCAATTAGAATAATTTAGATGATCGATCATTCTAGCTGTTCGAATCAGAAGAGTTCTGATCCATCGAAAGGAGTTTCGATGATGTCAATGATAGAGATCATGACATATCCCATTACCATACAGAACTGAACCTAACTGGGTCACACAAACAAGGGTTTGAATTTGGTGATCATCAATTAAACTGATCTAGTTCAATTGATCTGAATGAGATTCAATTAGGTTCAAGAAAATTGTGCTAGCACTCGATTGAACTTAACGTTCTTCTTTTGCTATCATAAATAAGTTGTCCTATCTGAGCCAAAGGAGTTTGTGCTCAAACAGAGGCCTTTATATGGTCTGATAGGAGGTTGTCCAAGTCAGAAAAGATTGTCTTATTTGTAAGATACTACCTGCCATTTTTGGTCACCTGTCATTTCTTGTTCTTTGACTTTGGTCAAAAGTCTACTTTTGATTGGTCAAACGTTGACCATTGACACTTTAACTTTTGACCACATGTCATGCACCTATTGGAGAGCTGGTGGAGGCCTGTCCCCCTGCCAGAACCTGACAAGGAGAAGGGCGCACGCCACCCTAGGCGTGTGCCCAAGTTGGAGGCGCCTAGGAGTCCTTGTTGGACAAGGACTCCATCTCCTTTTTGGATTCCAATTAGTGTTCTTCTAAGAACCAACTTTGACTGGTCTTAGGCGCCCTCTAAGGAGGAATCCAGGGGTCTCTATTCCCACCAATCAGATTTAGATCTGATTTCACAAAGGGTTGTGATTGGTTGGGAGGAAGAGGAGTTGGATCACGCTTAGTCTATAAAAGAGACCCTACGCCCAACTCAGATTCTAATGCAATTCAATTGAGAAACCCCACGCCCCAAGGCTGCCTCTCCCCTCCTTCTCCATGCCATAGTCTCTTCTCCCCTTGCTCTCCACGTCCAAAAGGAGTTTTGGACCTTGGTTGGTGCGATTCAGATCAAAGAAAGGCGATCAAAATAAGAAGGCTGCGCTGCTGCAAAGGATGACTGCTCATCTTCAAAAGAGTTTTGAAGATCCTCCAGATCAGATTCAGATCTAATTTTTGGAGGTGTGATAGAGAAGAAGAGGATCTCCAGATCCAACCCGAGTGGATACCGGTAGAGGCCAGGCGCTTGCGTGGCTAAGATCCAGAACCTTCCGCTGCAAACAGGATCATCAACAGGGTAATAGGATTACCCAGATCAGGTAAATTAAATTTGATTTAATTTATCTTTTAATTTTATTTCATTAAAATAATAAGAATCAGATCTGAAACAAATCAAGATCTGATTGGGATCAAGAGAAAAATTTTTGAAATATATCTCTTGATCTGATCAGATCTGAACGAACCTGGATCGGGAAATCAGGATTTCCCTTCAAACCCAAGAAAAATAATCAAATTATAATCAATTGAGTGATTATAGTTGAATTCCCAAGTGGGTTACTTGGGGAGTGGACGTAGGTACCGAGTTTGATGCCGAACCACTATAAAAGCTTGGTGTTTGTGTTTGTGTAGTTTCATTTTAATTTTTCTTCATCTATACCTATGTTTTACTTTATTTCACTAAGCACATAGCATTAAAATTCAGCATATTCATAGTTTAAATTTTTAAATATCCAATTCACCCTTCCTCTTGGGTAGCCATCCTTGGACAATAAAATCTCTTTTGGAAGAAAATGTAAAATTAAGAAAAGAGATTGAAAATTTAAAATCCATGCTTGAGAAGTTTACAATTGGCTTCAAAAGATTCAATCTATGTTAATCAATCAAAAAGCTACTTTTGATATAGCTAAAATTGGATATGATCCTTTAAGAAAACAAAAGTTTATCAAGAATATGTTTGCTAAGTCTTTAACAAAAAATCATTCTATTAGATGCTTTAAATGTAACAAAATTGGCCATAAAATTTCAAAATGTAATACTAAAAGAATTGACCAAACTTTAATCAAACAAATTTCGATTCCAAAAGGAACCATGTGCTCTAACATCCATGGACCCAGGATGACTTGGGTACCAAAGATTAGCAAATGAATTTGCAGGTACACCAAGGATCCAATGGATTGAAAAAAAAAAATTATAGATGGATGCCTTGGGAATGAAATAGGATGGGCGATGATGTTTGGTAAATCTAAACTTTTCTTATATCATGCTATCATTATTTATTAAATATATTTTAATTATTAATCAGCATAATTATTGAGCATGTTTGATTGATTTTGATGATTCATTATTGCTTATAATGATCATACTCTATGACTTGAATGTTTTGATATATTGCTTAAAACTAGTATATCATATTTATTATTTATTTTAAGCTCTTTATTTTATTCTAAATTCAGCATGCTGGTTCAATTCTTTGTATCAAGCTATCCAATTATTTAAAAAATCTAATTTACTATGAGCTTGATTGTTTGTGAAACTATTTGGATGCCAAACTTACAAATTGAACAAATTTTGACATTTTCCTATAAGATACATAATTATCAAATTTTCCTAAAAATTTTATGACCTAAGTACTTGAAGATTAAACATTCAATCATAAAAGATCTAGTGCTTGAAGTGTTAATTTGCATTGCATCTTCGTTTTATCTTAAGAATTTAAAATTTTATAGTTGAATCAAATCCCATAGAACCATTATCGAGATTCAACTTGATTTGATTATAATTGATTTGTTAGATTATCATATCCCTAATTGATTAATTTTGGATCCTCCCCCAAATTAATATGAATATTCATCTTGATCATTAATTTGATTTTCTTTTTCGATCTTTAAAAAAAAATTATTGATGAATATTCATATTTTATTCTAATTGATTGAGTTTGAAAATTGAATTTAAAAGATGATCTTCTTGAATCTTTTAAAGTTGATATCAAGCAAGATATTTCAAGAAAGTTATCATTTATCCTTAAAGCTAAACATTTAATGAGGACTTTAGTTTTAAGTAATTTGTATCAAATAGCTTACTAATTGCCATGTATTTGATTGATTTATCTTTTGATAAAAAAAAAAGAATGTCTTTATTTCAAATCTAATTTTGCACAGCTATATTTTTTGATATAATATCTTTTGAATAAATTTAAAAATTCATACATTTTTTGAAACTATAATTACTTGATATTTCTTAAGAAAAGGATGAGATAATCTTTTTGAAGAATAACTAAAAATTTTTATATCATTTACCCTGACTATTTTATTAATATCAATACAAATTGATTTATCATTCAAAATTCTCAAAATTATTTAATTTGAATCAATTCAAAACTAAATTCATTGGTATCAGGCTAAACTTGCAAATTAATCTTTAAATGATATTAAACTATTAAGAAAATAATAGGTTGATCTAAATTTTAGTTTAATTGGTATCAAGAATTTTCTTCCTAAGAAAACTTTTACTCTTGGTATCATTGGTATCATTCTTGCCTTGCATTTTATTATATTATTTTTTAGCAAAAGAATTGAATATGATGTCTCAAATCTATCTTACATTGACATACTCTTGATGTGATACTATTTAAGATAAATTTAAAGAATTTCATCCATATGCTAAACTTAATTAAGTGATATTTCTTATGATAAAAAAGATCTAAATTTAAATAGAAAATCTTTTCGATAGATGTTTGTGTTATATTTTTTTGATCCTCTTAATGTTTGTTCTTACTGTATACATTATTTTATAAAAATTATTTAAATTTAATAAAAATTAAATTTTTAAAAATTTGGTGTCTTCTTGTATGAATGCTTTGTTTAATTGATATTTTGATTAATTAATACTTAGTTCACTCAATTGATGCTCATGCTTTTGAATTTTGTTTAATTTTAAAATGATATTATTTGCTAAAGTAAGGAAGAGAAAATATTAAAGAAGAAATAATCAATTAATAGAAAAGACCTTTGAAATTGAAATATATTTCAAATTTAGAAAATCTAAATTTTATAGTTAAATTCATGTTAAATATGCTTGATTTGAAAGAAAAAGGGAAAAAAAGTTGAAAGATAAAATAATCTAGCTATAATTATGAAAAATAGAGAGAGGTAATGTTATTAAAATATTAAAAAAATAATTTCTTAGTATCTCCAAAATAAGAAGTGAAATGCCTTTCATCTTGATTTGTTTAATTTATTTTGAGATAAATAAATTTTAATCTTAAATTCTTAATCAATTACTCTATGATCTTCTTAAATTGAGCATTCATGTATTTATTTAATTTAATATACTTGATTTGATTGCCATATCATTTTTTATAACTATTTAGAGTTAAATTGAATTTACAGCATATTCCTACTGTAAGAAATAAATTTCTAAACTTAATTTTAAAACTTATTTAAAAATTTAAATTTGATACTAAATTTTTGATGTGTATTGCAAAATTCTTATGAATTATTTGTATTGAAATAATTTTTACTCAAAACAATGAATTTGAAAATATAATTATCTTTTACTTTGATACTATTTATTTTATTTTGCTTGATACAATCTCGATACATACCTTTTTCAAAGTTAATTAACTAAAATTTTTTAAGAAAAAAAAGATTAAATATTAAAGTATATACTATACTTGATTTTATATTCAAATCTTTTAAAAAAACTCTATTCCTCTTAAAGCTTAAAAGTGCATATTTAAAAATTTGGTTAAAAAATTTATATTCATTCAAAAAGGGGGAGAGCATAAGATATTTAAATTCAAACTAATTTTTAAAATTAAAATAAATATTTAAAACTTATTTTGAGTCAAAGGATAAATTTTCAAAAGAAAGATGATTTATTTAAATTAATTTTATGAATTTAATATATTTTTTAATTTAATATTTTGATGTTGATTTTGATGACTTCTTGTTTCTTCCTATGAGCTTTTTGATATTGTCAAAATTGGGAAGAAGTATGTTGAGTATATGAAATATGTATGTACTAATGATGTACAATAAATTAGAGGCTCATTAAAATTTTTTTTATGAAGTTTAATTTATCATTCTTATCTCGATTCACATTAGTTTCTTTAGTATATACTCAAAGTTTTGGCATCATAAAAAAAGAGAAAATTGTTGACCCCATGATTGATGTTGATGATTGCCAAACTTTGAGTTTATTATGCATCTAATTATGTATCTCAAGAACGTGTGTAGGATTTTCCAAGTATTCAAAATAAAAAATTTATCTCAAGAATAAATCTTCTGGAAATGCCATGCCAAAATGCTTAAAAGAATAAATTCATACATATTTGGATGGCTTGGTATGAAGAAAGTATGATTAGAAGAAGAGAAATTAAATTTGAAGGAAGTAATTATGTTTAGAAGTGTTTGGGATTAAGAAATTCAAGTTTAGAAGGTCAAACATTAAAGAAAAATGAAGTCAAAAATTTTATAGACCTCTCCTAAAAATTTGGAAACTTCTCCTAAAAATTTGGAGGCTTCTCCAAGCTGTTTGGAATACCTGCATGATAAGTATCATAAATTCACCAAAAAAATATTAATTTATCAATTAATTTAAATTAATTTTTAAGAATTAATGATTAATTTATATATAATTTTTAAGAAATTTATATTTTATTAAATAAAAAATTAATTAATTAATAATAAAAAAATAAAAAATAAAATTTTATAATCAATAGAAAGAGCTCATTTTTTTGATTACAACAAAATAAATTTTGAGTAAAACGGAGCAAAAACAAAGAAGATATAAATTTGTAAAAATAAAAAAAATAAATAAAAAAAGAAAAATGGCTCAGTCGGCTCTACAAGCCAAGCTACCAAGCCAAGCCAAGCCGTCAAAGCCGACTCAGCCATGGAAGCCATTAGTCAGTCCACAATCTGGCGTAGACCGCCAGCTCAACAGAAATCGATGAATCATAGCGCGATACGTGGCGGACCTAGATCCTTAAAGGATCCACAGAAATCTATCGTGGCTCACAGGGTATTTTGGACTTTTGACTCAACAACAGGAGGCGCTGATTGGTTAGGTGTACGGTGAAGCCGGTCTATGTGGTTCATGGGAATAGTAAAGGCGTGATTGGATGGCTTTGGTAGCTTGCGGTCAAGATCAAATGGTGGAGGAATTTTTCAACTTCAGACTTCACGCCGATCGCCATCCAACGGCAGCGCACAATCCAAGGGATGATCCGATTGTGGAGAAAGATTCCGACGGTGATCAAGACTCTAGATGCACGATCAGCGGTCAGATTTCCTCCATCAATGCGTGATTGAATGGTCAGAATTTAATCCGACTTGATCTGGGCTGATACACATCTAATTTTGATGATTTTTAGATCGTTGGATTTCTATTGATGACTAGATTTCATTCAGAGCAACAGAATTCATCCAAAACTTCTTTTAATCCAATTTTCACTCAAAATTTTTTATATTTTGACAATCAAAGAACTCCTTAGTCCCACATTGCCTAGAAGAAAACTCTCCAGTCCTTCTAGCTCTATAAAAAGGACCCTAGGCCTCTAGAAATCGACATCTCTGGTCAAGGTGAAGCTTTGGTACAAGGGGAAGCTAGGCTATGGGTTAATGGCTACTTCAAAGCAATGGGTGTCGAGAAGAAGAGCTGGACTTCTACATCATCTTTCTACTAATGCCGATCCAAGATCAGAGATCAGACTATTTTATTTTATTTTTTTTAAATTTCATGTATTTAAATTCTAAAATTTTAATTAATGTAAATTTTATTTTTTTACACTTTGATTTCAGCTTTTTATTTTTATTGTAATTTGATTTTTGCATGTTAATTATTGTTCTTTATTTTACTGCAAGTAGATGCTAAGATTTAATTAATAGATCTTAGTACCAAGTTTACTTTTCTGAATTTAATTTCCACTTTGCAATTTTAATTTTTAATTTTTGAATTCAAATTTTATTTTTAAATCTTTTTTTTCTTTTAAGAAAATCAAAGATTTCAAATCTAAAAATATTATCTTCCCCGTGGATTCGATCCGACTCACTGCTATCTACGTATTTTTAATTATTTTAAGAAGTCAGATTAAACTGATAAATATGGTGTCTTAACGACAACATCGCATTCCTATCAAATTTTTTGGCACCATTATCGAGGAAGACACGAACATTAAATTTTTGATCTCTTTGATTTTTTTTATAAATAAATTATAAATAAAAATTTTATTTTCTTGTAAATATTGCTTGCTAACCTTTTTTTATTTTGCAGAAAAAGAGGTTAAAGAACAAAAAGAATTTGGGCAAGGAACAAATCATTTAGTTTTGCTTGATGAGATCAATCCTAACCCTAGTCCTTTATTTATTTATTTATTTATTTTATTTTTAAATTAAATTTAAAAAGATATATCCACTTAAATCAAATTAAAAATCTCATGATAAGATTAGAAATCCTAACTGTTTAGAGCATGCATCATATTAGTTTTAGTTTTATTTTTTTTGGTGATTGCTGGAGGTAAGGTAAGTCTTTTAGAATTCAATTAGTTGTATACATCTAGTTTAAATTGCATAGAACCCTTTGATTGAATTTTTTTTTTTGCATATCATATTAAATCAAATTAAGGGCAACACCCAATTAAACAAGATAAGGTGGAGATTTGATCACCCTTCCTTGGCCCACAGACAACCAACTAGCATCCTGCATTGACCTAGGCCTTTGATTTTAAAATCAATTAGACATCTGCCCTAGGAACTCAAGCTCAATAGGACAAGGAACCCTAAGAGTTGAATCAGATTAGGGTTAGTCAATTTGATTGGTGTCTAGAAAAGTGGTTCAGGGATGACTTGGCCCAAAGAAAGGTGGTTTTTAATTGATTTCATTAGCTTACCTGACCAAGCATAATTAGTATCTAAGGCAAGCAATGAGGGGACTCCCATTGACCTTACACTTACCTAGTCAGTTGATTGACTGATCCTACACTTGGAGGGCTTGAAGGTGACCTTGACAGTTAGGAGCTATTTAAATTTAGAATAATCCTTAGTCAGGATTGATTGACCAACTTGATTGCTAACCAACATCAAATCTAATTAAACCTAATTCTTCTCTCTCTTCTTAGTTCTAGGACTCCTTAGGACCTCTTCTTTGGAACTTTTCATTTTTTCTTCTCCTTTCTCCTCTAAAAATAAAATAAAATAAAATAAAATAAAAATTAAATTAAACTAACTAAAAAAATATTAAAAATAATAATTAAATTAAATTAAATTAAAAATAATAAATAAAATAATTAAAAAAATTAAAAAATAAAAATATAATAAAATAATAAATATATATAAATTTAAAAAAAATCTAAAAAATTTTGAACCATACCTTAGGGTTACACTAATACATGCACGGTAGGAAATTGCTTTTTTTGATTTAGTTGAACTTAATTGAATGGTTGATTCACATTAAACCTGATAATCAAATGGCTAATTTGAACCTAATAGTTCAAAAATTAGATAAAGTTGACCTTCTTGCTCAGAAATTAGATCAACTCCTAATCCTAGGTCAACAATCTCCTGCACAATTTACATCACCTAGCCCAATCCATCATGCTGCATAATTTTCACATTTTATCCAAGAACAAGTTCAAGCTACTCAAGGCTACTCTAAGCTGGTTAATAATCTTCTTTCAAATTCATGTAACCAGCATTGGAGTAACTACTCTAATTTTTCTTGGACATCCCAATAGACTCAGGCTTAGACCCAAATTTCACCTATCCAAAACTATCAAAATAGGCCCCAATACTAAAACTATGCCTATAATAATGGTTAGCCTAGTCAGTTTACCTAGCCATCATATAACAACCAGCTATCATACCCACCTCCTCAACAGATCAATCTAGCCGATGATAGATTTAACCAACTTCAATAATTGATTCTGACTCAATAATAATCTATCACCAGGCTAGAAGTTCAAATAGGATAATTAGTTGAGTCTAACACGAGGAGAGAACTAGATCAACTATTGAGCCTACCAATTTCAAACAACCCACCTATTGTCCACCAACCATCTAGACCAAGTTATCAATTTAATGTCTCACTTAAGAATCTCCAATCTGAGAATGCCAAAGTAATTCCTAAACTTAAAAGCTATGAATTCTTATGGACCCATACCAAGACTAGGTGAGAGAAGCTAGTACTGATGCTAGCCAAAATAAAAATTTAGAGGAACAGATTAGTACTGAGACTAACCACATAGAAGAACCCGAGCCAGAAATTAGTACTGATGCTAGTTCTAGTTTAAATGAGATAGAAAAAGGGGAAAAGAGAATAGATGATTTACCCAAGACTTATAAACCTAATGTCCTATTCCCTTTAACCCTAGAAGTTGGTTCTTTTTACAAAAATCAAGAGGCATGTAATGAAGAGTCAATGGAGTTATTTAAATAAGATCATATTAATTTACCTCCAGAATTAAAACTATTTTTAGTCACCATTCCAGCATCCATTGAATCAAACTTAACTCCTAATACAAAAACTCAATTCATGAGCATTTTAGAAGAACAAATAGGAGAAATTCTTAATAAACATGGGTTTGAGAATGGGGTTACAAATTACGTTCTCCTAATTAATAATGAATATATCAATAATGAGATTATAAATCAACTTTCTGAGATTGGCAATCTAAAATCATTGAAATTTGTCAATCCAATATTCGATATAGGATAGTAAGCTGCATTGTGTCTGGCTGAAGATGGTAAACTTAGTGCTTGTTGGGAGGCAACCCAATATTTAATTTTTTTTAGTTTAATTTATCTTTTTAGTTGATTTTATTTTTAGGATAATTTAAATAAGCTGGAGGGAGAGCTTAAATTTTCAAAGGCATGTGCTAGACCAAAAATATAGTCAGGTGTATTCTTTAATGTTCTTTTTTACATCATTTATTTTTTCTTCTTCAGATAATGTCGATTAAGTTGGAGGGGAGAAAAATAAAAATTTTAAAATTTTAAGTCCTCAAAAAAATTAGTATTTAGTATTTAGACACTTGATTATGCTTAAGAATTGAATTAAACTAAGCATTTTTAAAAGAAAATTGATGCACAGATCAGAAAATCTATGAGATATTGAGGAATCAAGTATTAAAAAAATTCAACAAAGAGTTAAGTCTAGAACATAAAAAGTTTTTTCTTAGAGCATTTCTAATTTTTTCTACTAGCATCAAAGAAAAGTCTACTTTTTATAGGCTTGTGTAGGATAACTATACATTTTTTCATATAAAAAAATTTAATAAAATAGTTTTCATATAAAAAATTAAATAAAATAGTTTTCAAGTACTTCTCATGGAGTAATCGGATCTCTTTGCCTAAGCAAGTATTGAGTTTTGCATCAAAAGGTGGGAAGGACAAAGAAGCTCGTTGTAAAGCTAATCTTAACTCGTAGCCTGTTTGATTCGAGCTAGTAAATCCGAGGGATATTCTATACCTAGTACCCTAAAGCCAATTGGTTTGGGAGTCATTAGCCCAAGACTCGCTACATGGATCAAATAGAAAGCTTAAGGGGTTAAGATACTCCATAGTGGTACAATGTTAAAATTTTTTTTTAAAAAAAATATTGGTTTTCCATCGAATAATTGAATCCTGTTACCTAAGTAAGCAATGATATTCGCATCAAAAAGTGGATAATATAAAAATAAAAATTAATAAATGAAGGACGGAAGTAGTAATATACTTGCCTATATAAAAGTTTAGACAAATCAGAGATAAAGATGGAATAATTTAGAAAAAGATTAAAAAAAATTAATGTTCTTTATGTATTTGTTTTATTGATAAGTATTAATATCCTAATGATATGTCTCACTTAAGCTCTACTGAATATCAATGGCCATTTTGAAAACTATTTAGATAAAATTCGAAACTCTAATATTAAAAGGTATTTAAAACTAAATTTTATCTTTACTCAAGGACGAGCAAAGCTTAAGTTGGGAGATGTGATAAGTATCATAAATTCATCAAAAAAGTATTAATTTATTAATTAATTTATATTAATTTTTAAGAATTAATGATTAACTTATTTATAATTTTTGAGAAATTCATATTTTTATTAATTAAAAAATTAATTAAAAAATAATAAAAATTAAAAAATAAAATTTTATAATCAATAGAAAGAGCTCATTTTTTTGATCATGATAAAATAAGTTTCAAGCAAAATGAAGCTAAAATGAAGAAGATATGAATTTCTAAAGAAATAAAAGAAAAAAATTAAATAAAAAAAGAAAAATGGCTCAACCAGCTCTGCAAGCCAAGCCAATCCATCAAAGCTGACTCAGCCATGGAAGCCATCAGTCGATCCATGATCCAGGCACGGACCGTTAGCTCAGCAGAAATCGATGAATCATAGCGCGACACGTGGCGGACCTAGACCCTTAAAGGGTCCATAGAAATCTATCACGGCTCATAGGATATTTTGGACTTTTCACTCGACAACAGGAGGCACTGATTGGTTGCAGTGTATGATGAAGCCGATCCATGCGGTCCATGGGAATAATAAAGGTGCGATCGGACGGCTCTGGTAGCTTGCGGTCAAGATCAGATGGTGGAGGAATTTTTTGGCTTCAGACTTCATGCGGATCGCCATCCAATGGAAGCGCACAATCCAGGGGTTGATCCAATGGTGGAGAAAGATTCTAACGATGATTAGGACTCTAGATGCACGATCAGCAGCCAGATTTCCTCCATTAACGTGTGATCGGATAGCCAAAATTTAATCCGACCTGATCTGGACTGATACACATCTGATTTTGATGATTTTTGGATCATTGGATTCCTATTAACGGCTAAATTTCATCCAGAGTAGTAGAATTCATCCAGGACTTCTTTTAATCCAATTTTTTCTTAGATTTCTTCATATTTTGATGATCAAAGAGCTCCTTAGTCCTACATTGCATAGAAGAAAACTTTCCAGCCCTTCTAGCTTTATAAAAAGGACCCCAGGCCTCTAGAAATTGATATCTCCAGTCAAGGTGAAGCTTTGGTATAGGGGTAAGCCAGGCTATGGGTTAATGGTTGCTTCAATGCAACGGATGCCAAGAAGAAGAGCTGGGCTTCTACACCATCTTTCTACCAATGTCGATCCAAGATCAGAGATTAGGCTATTTTATTTTATTTTTTTAAAATTTTATGTATTTAAATTCTAAAATTTTAATTAATATAAATTTTATTTTTTTGCACTTTAATTTTAGCTTTTTATTTTTATTATAATTTAATTTTTATACTTTAATTATTGTTCTTTATTTTACTGCAAGTAGATGCTAAGATCTAATTAATAGATCTTAGTACCAAGTTTACTTTTCTACATAATTTAATTTCTACTTCATAATTTTAATTTTTAATTATTGACTTTAAATTCTATTTTCAAATTTTTTTTTTTTAAGAAAATCAAAAATTTCAAATCTAAAAATACTACCTTTCCTATGGATTTGACCCAACTCACTGCTATCTATGCATTTTTAATTATTTTAAGTCGGATTAAACTGATAAACATGGTATCTTAACAACAACATCGCATTCCTATCACTGCATATTGTCCTAGCACGGGTTCGAGACCTCTCTAAAACTGGGTGAGATCTCTTTATTTCAGAAAATAGAAATCTCATTTTTGTATTCTGAAATCGAGAGCTCTTGAAAATTTTCGAGAGCTCTTATTGTGAAATTGAGACCTCTCATAGAAAAATCAAGAGCTCTCCTAATGTGGACAGCCTTCAATGGGATTTTTCTGCAAGCTTTCTAATCACTTTTTTTTGGTTCCAACTACTATTTTAGAGCTTCCAATGACCAAAACTCTCTCCAACCATCTTCAATGATATTTAATGGTGGAGAATCAATTGAAAAAAAAAATTAAGAGATTTAGAGAGAGAAATTATTTTCCAAACCTAAGGGATTCTATTGCACATCAGTAAAAGAGAAAAAGAGAGGGATTTTGCTATGATTTCAAAAGGCATTCAAGAGCAATCTTCTACAACTTCTCAAGCATCCTCTCAAGCCTCAAAGAAAAGTGCTCAAACTTCAAAAGAGCCGAATATTCAACCTCTTCTTTGAAATTAAAGAGTTTACATTCTATTTTTTATTTTATGCTAAAATTCTATACTTGTATTTTATATTTCTTTACAAGTTTCTTTGGAAAAATAAAACTTGGGGATTAGGCCCATCCAAGTCTAAAATTGGGTATGATAGGTTTTGATTGGTGAGTCCAAAAAACCAACTGGATTGTTAGTGAATTCGAAAAACTAACTATGTAAGATTTTGGTTGGTGCTCTTGTAAAAATCAACTAGGTTTGTTTGTGAGCCTGAAGAAACAAACACATTATAATCAAGGATAGATTATAATAAAAATTCTAAGAAAAGCTTGGAGAGTGGACATAGGTGCGGATTGCACCAAACCACTATAAATTATGGTATTTTTGTGTTGTATTTTTTCTTCTATCTCTTTGCATACTTTATATGCTTTTAATTCTTATTTCACTTTTATACTTTAGTTTTGCTATGTTAATTCTACTGCTGCACTATTGCCCACATTCCACAATCACTAAAGATAGCATAAATTAAAGCATATCTTGTTTAGAATGTAAATTTGGCTAAAATTTTTATAAGAACCTAATTCACCTCCCCTCTTGGGTTGCTATCTTTGGACAACATATGGCCACTTTCTTATCGCTCTGATCATTATTAGACAATGATAAGTTGGTGGGACCCAACTTCGGTAGCTGGTATTGAAAGTTAAAGATAGTCTTGGAGCATGAATGGATCCTGTATGTATTGACGGATCCTGCACCTGAGGAGCCAACTCTCAATACATGTGGAATAGTCAGAGACACTTATCAGAAGTGGTTTAGTGACCGAACCATGGTGCGTTGCATTATGCTGGCTGCCATGAGTAATGAGTTCAATCATAGATTCGAGATGGCTCAGCCAAAAGATATGCTTCAAGTGTTGGAGGATTCTTTTGGCACACTCGATGATGTTGAGAGGCATAAGACTAGTTGTGCCATCTTCAATGCTAGGATGTAGGATGGAGCTTCTGTCACTGATCATGTACTATACATGATTGAGTTGATAGAGCGATTGAGCAAGCTTGGCCTTTTCTTGCATAAGTAGCTTAGAAAAGATGCAATACTAAACTCGCAGCCTAAGTCCTATCTCCCATTCCTCACTCATTTTAGAATGACAAAGCCTGAAGTAGACTACCATGGGTTACTAGGGTTGCTTCAGAACTTTGAGAAGGATCACCAACTTTACAAGGAGTTGGTGAACTTAGTGAGAGGTTCATCTTCTGGTCTCGACCCTTTAGGAAAGAGAAGAAGAACAAGAAGAAGAAGGGCGAGAAGATGCAAGTTCAAGCTAGGACATCTATGCGGGGCCAGACTAGAAAGATCAAGCCTGATAAGAGTCAAGCTAAATGCTTCTTTTGTAAGAAGCAGAGGCATTGGAAGAGGAATTATCCTCAGTACATTGCCTCCCTGGACCCGAACAAGCAGAGAAAGAAGCAAGCTATTCCTGGACAAGGTATTTATATGATAATTTCTTATAATTTCTCTATTTATGATCATACTAACTGGGTATTAGATATCGATAGCCCTTATCATATTTGCAATTCATTGCAAGGGTTGCAAGTTAGTAGGAGATTCAAGCAAGACGAGAGATTTTTGAATATTGAAGATGAAGACTAGTTCTAGTTCTAGCATTAGGATTCTTGAAACTTGTATTTGAGTCCTATTTCTATCCAAGTTTCTTTTTAAATATCATTTTTGTAGGCCTTTTGACCAAAAATAATTATAAAATTTTAATAAAAAATAGTTTTATAATATCATTATGAGTGGTGTTACTATTTTTTCTGAACATTTGAATAATGGTGTGTATATGTTATCACAACCTGTTAACATAGTCTATCTAACTAGCAAGCACCTTAGATTAGATAGTGTGTTAGATATCTATTTATGGCACTGTAGGCTAGGTCACATAAATAAGAACAGGATAAATAGACTGACTCAAGAGGGAATCCTTGAACTCAGTGATTGTGAATCACTTCCAACCTATGAATCCAATGAGCGCAGGTGTCAGAGATGGATATTTCTACTTCATCACTTTCACAGATTATCTATCTAGTTATGGATATATCATATCTAATGAAATATAAGTCAGATTTATTTGAAATGTTCAAATGATTCTGAAGTAAAGTAGAAAAATAAACTCTAAGAGTATTAAAACTCTTCGATTTGATTGAGGATAAAAATATCTTTCCAATGAGTTTTTCACATATCTAGGAGAGAATGAGATTCTCTCCAAATGGACTCCATCGAAAACATCATAGCATAATGGTGTGTCTGAAAGAAGAAATCAGACTCTATTAGACATGCTCTGATTTATGATAGGTTTTGCCAGCTTGTCGATATCCTTTTAGGGATATGCACTCAAATTGACTTGCTATCTATTAAATAGGGTTCCAAATAAGTTTGTAGTTAAGACTCTATATAAGATATGGATAGAGTGTAAGCTAGCACTTTCGCACCTTATGGTCTGGGGTTGCCCGACTTATGTCAATGGTTAATTATAGATAAACTTAGACCTAGGTTGGACAAGTGCACATTTATAGGGTACCAAAAAGAGATCAAAGAATATTTTTTCCACCATACTGATGAACAAAAGATGTTCGTCAGTCTTAAGATAATCTTTTCAAAAAATAAGTTTCTTAATGAAGAAACTATTGTCTTTAAGATTAAATTTGATAAAGTTCAATAGGTAGAAAGACCGATACCTATAGTTGAACTTGAGTCGGTTTGATTAGATCAGATCTAGAGCCTAATGTATCTGCATCATTAAGGCGATCCGATAGAGTACCACATCAGTCGAATAGGAACTATGATTTTTTGATCTAGGATGATGATCCCATCGAACTCGATGAGAATGATGAGGATCCAATCATCTATATAGATGCGATGTAGAGACCTAATTTCAAGAAATAGCTTGAAGCCATGAAATTTGAGATGGAATCCATGAAGGTCAACAATGTGTGGACATTGGTTGACCCATCTGAAGGGGTTAAATCCATTGGGTGTAAGTGGATCTTCAAAAGAAAGAGGGGCACAAATGAAAAGATGGAGATCTATAAAGCCTGTTTAATTGCCAAGGAATATTATCAATGTTATGGTATTGACTATGATGAGACGTTCTTTCCTATGGCAATGCTTAAATTCATTCGAATAATGCTTGCGATAGCTGTCCATCTGGATTATGAGATCTAGCAGATGGATGTGAAGATAACTTTTCTGAATGGAGAGCTGATCGAAGAGGTGTATATGATACAACATGAAGGATTCACATCCATAGATGAGTCCAATGTATGCAAACTTCAGAAATCTATTTATGGATTGAAGTAGGCATCTTGGAGTGGGAACATGCATTTTGATAAGATGATCAAAATATATGGCTTCGTTAAGAATGGAAAAGAGCCCTACATTTATAAATGGATAAATGGTTCAGCAGTGGTATTCCTTATCTTATACATAGATGATATTCTTTTAATCGAGAATGACATCCCCGTATTGCAAGGAATAAAAGTTTGGTTGTCATCTCAGTTCTCCATGAAGGACTTAATTGGATGAAGCATCCTACATCCTAGGGATGAAGATCTATAGGGATAGATCTAAAAGGATGCTTGGATTATCTCAGTCCACGTACATAGATACTATGTTGAAGAGGTTCAGCATGGAGAATTTTAAAAAAGGCTATCTTCCGATAGGCCATGGAATTTTTTTCTTTAAGAAGGATTGTCTGACAACTTCTAAAGAAAGAGAGCATATAAGTAGAGTCCCATATGCTTCGACAGTGGGATCTATCATGTATGTCATGATATGTATGAAATCAGATATGGCATACTCACTAGGAGTAGTGAGTAGATACCAATCTGATCCTAAAAAAATCACTGAAAAGTGGTTAAAGCCATCCTTAAGTATTTAAGAAATACTAAAGATTAATGGTTGGTTTATGGTGAGTTAAATCTAAAACTTAAGAAATTTACAGACTCTAGCTTTCAATCTGACCATGATGATAGCAGAAGCATGTCGGGATATATCTTTACTCTAAATGGTGAAGCTATTTGTTGGAAGAGTTCCAAGTAGCATACTATGACAGACTCTGTTTATGAGGTAGAGTACATCGCGGTATCAGATGCTGTGAAGAAAGCTGTGGCTGAGAAAGTTTATCACCAAGCTCGGAGTAGCACCCTTCCAAGATGGTCTAATCCTGCTCTACTGCGACAGCACTAGTACCATAGCTTAAGCGAAGGAACAGAAGGCACACCAGCAGATGAAGCACATTCTGCATCACTTCCACCTAGTTCGGAAGATTATGGATCAAGTTGACGTCAACCTTTAGAAGATCGATAGAAAGAAGAACCTAGCTGACCCCTTTAGTAAAGCCCTGGCGATAAAGAAGTTTGACAACCACAAGTCGAAGATAGGTATTAGATACCATGCCGAGTGGCTTTAGGATAAGTGAGAGTTGTTGGAAAATGTATTCCAAAGCCAATCGTCAGTCTATTGATGGTTGAGCTATATTATAATTATAATTAATTTATTAATGAATAAAATATTTTTTTTGGCACTTTCATCATAAAGTTTTTATTTTCTAACAAACTCTATTATTGTGATGAAGTTCTTAAGATTATTTAGGTTCGATAAAGAGAGGATTTATTGATTAGTCTTTAAAACAGTTTACGATCAAATGATAGGCTATTAATAAGGATGATAGCATCTATCGAGCATAGGTCGCTATGTGCCATATAGGTTGATTGTCCTCTTAACCAAAGAGTGTGAAGACACTAGTATGGCATACAGATGAGATATAGGGATAAATCATCACTGAACATGACCTACTCTAGAGCATTCTGTTATCGAGAATATTTCTGATGCGATATAGGTAAAGTATTTCTTAGACCTGAGACCACTTCAATGGCTTGTAAGCAACTCACTATGCTTTGGTACCGAGCTAACTAAATTTTTAATTCAATAACAAAAGATTTTTGGACACAGTCAAGTACTTGCAAAGTCGATGTATAATCAAGATGAGATTGACCACTCCAAGAGTTGGAGAAGAATGTATCACTATTTTTAATATAGCAAAACCTTAGCCAAGGTAATCCATGAGATAGATTTGGTATTTTAAAATATAATGTGGATAGCCTGATTAGAGTTGATAGTTGAACTTTGAGCTATCTTACGAGCATTTTGGTCAAGGAGATGAATTATATGAAAACTATATCCATATGGATTCTAAGGATGTTGTTCTACATATTCGACCTATCCAACCATCGGGTACCATTGCTAGATGGTTACTTCGATTGATATAAAAATTTATTTTTATGCTATTGACTTTGATTCGAACCTATGGGGTGACACACATTAGAGTTCATGATCTGATTGGATGGTTGATCAATGATTAAGAATCATTCTAGGGTTAAACGATCAATATGATTGATGTTTAACCTAGTGTAAGTATTGTAGGAGGATTGATTAGCAATTCGATTGCTAATTAGCTTAATTTGATTAAGCCAAATGGCTGAGATTAAGTCTAATTAAATATAATTTAATTAGATTTAGTTTGAACTTGATTGGATCAAGTCTAATTAGTTTATTGGATAAGCCAAGTGCAAAGAAGAACTAGTCCTAGTTCAACTAGGACTTGGGTCAACTCAAATTTTTTATTTAATTAGAAAATTAAATTAAAATTAAATTAAATTTAATCTAATTTAATTAAGTTTTTAATTGGATTAGAACTTAATTTAATTGAATTGATTTACTTCTAGTTTAATTTGATTTGAGAAACCATTTTTGACCAAGTTATATACGAAATCCTAGTAAGACTAGGATTCCACCCTTGCACCATCTAAGCCCCAATGCACCCGACTCTCTCTTGTTAGAGTTTTGTGTAATAAAATTCTCACACCTAGTAATCCCATGAGTGCCCCTTACTCTCCCTTCTATCCTATATGGAAATTAGTTTGTGGACCAAGTCAAAGGTAGGTAGTTTGTTTTGATTTTGGATTCTATGAGATAGAATCCTGACAAACCAAAACTCCTCCCATAAGGCACCACCCACTTCCTATTTTCCCTTGGTTTTTATCGATGGAGAAAGCTCACCTTTTTGTGTGCCTACCGTAGTGGTCCACGGCTAAAACAAAGGAGGGGGCACCCAAGTGTTGGGCGCCCAAACAACTTGCCATATATGATCTTGCCTAATCTAGGAATTGACCCAACAAAAACTCTTCCATATCTCTTTATAAGGAGGTCTTTTCGGACTGAATTTTATGATAATTCTAGAACATCAAGAGGGCTCTTGGGCATGTGAAAATCAGAGAGAGAGACCCTTGGGGCATGGAAATTTCATAGACACCAATCTAGGTGTCTAGGTGAGAGAAAAAAGAAGAAGAAGAGGGTCTTCTTCTAGGGTTCTTTTGCTCTTTCTTTCGCCTCCTCTTTTATAGAGATTTTTGAGTATTTTTTTAGATCGAAAATCTCTTCTTTTCTTTCTAATTTTTTGGAGTATCTAAGTTTTGAAGGAGGAAGCACCGGATCCACCGTCGAAGAAGGATCAGCATAGTACTAGCATACTATGTTGATTTTCTGCATCAGACTTCTGATCAAAGTTCATGAGCTTGTGTGGACATCTTTTAGATGTCAGACACATATGCGGCTTGGAGCTTCATCCTTCAATTTAGATCAGCAAGTTAGAACATCAAACTTATATAAGTAATATAGATCTGATCCTATGTTACATACCTACAACAGATCTAGTATAGATCCATATTGATGTGATCAACATATCTTTTACTTCTAATAATTTTTAATTTTTAATTTAATTTCATGCTATAATCATGTAATATGATCTTAGATCTAGGGGTTCTCTAGTTTTTATAAATTAATTTTGATTAATTTCTATCTTTCGCTATCTAAATCTGAAAAACTTTCAAGATCTAGTCCTGAAATCCTAGATCTGGTTCCTTCATTTAGGACATTAACTGTTGAGCTTCATGGATGCCTTCTTGAAATACAATCAGATTCGAATGGCACCCAAGGATGAGGAGAAGGCTGTATTCATAACTGACAAAAGGTTTGTATCATTATAAAATGATGTCTTTCAATTTAAAGAGTGCAGGTATGATGAATCAATGCCTCATCAACAAGATATTTAAGCATCAAATAGGTTGCAACATGAAAGTCTACATTGACGACATGCTTGTCAAAAGCACTAAAGTACATCAGCATATTGCTGACCTAGAGAAAGCTTTTAATGAATTACGGTGGTACCAAATGAATTTGAATTTGAATAAGTGTGTCTTTGGAGTTACATTGGAAAATTTCTTGGCTTCTTAGTGACTCAATGAATGATAGAAGTTAATTCAGAGAAGATCTGAGTACTTCTTGATTTAAAGCATCCAACTACTAAGAGAAAAGTTGAAAGCTTGTCAGATCGAGTTGCAACCCTCAGCCGATTCATATCTAGGTTGGTTGAGAAGTGCCTTCCCATTTTCAGGGTTATAAGGAAGATAAAGACTTTTGAGTGGACAGATGAGTGTTGAACCATTTTCGAGGATCTCAAGCAGTACCTCGGATCCTCTCCATTTCTCTCCAAGCTAGAGAAAGGTGAGCAGTTATCATTATACTTAGCTATTTTACCTGATGTTATTAGCTTGATTTTGGTCCAGAAGGATGCAAAAATTCAAAAGCCAATTTATTATATGAGTAGGATTCTCCAAGATGCGGAGATAAGGTATTCTAAGGCTGAAAAGATGATCTACATGCTCGTTACTTTTGTGCAATATCTTTAACCCTACTTCTAAGCCCATTTAGTGGTCATCCTAACCAATCAACCTTGAAAGCAATTCCTTCGAAGCATTGACACATTTGGGCACATGGTGAAGTGGACAATTGAGCTTGGAGAATTCAACATTGACTTTCAACCTAGGCCAGTAATAAAAACTCAAGTGTTGGTTGACTTCCTCATGGAATGTACCATTCTAGATAAGGAGGAGTCCTCGACAAGATCTGAGGATGTTGAAGAGCTAACCTCAACGAGATTCGAGGGCATTGAAAAGTTATCAAAATGGATCTTGCACGTTGATGGAACCGCGAACGTGAAAGAATGCAGAGCCAGACTCATTCTTGCCAACCCGGATGGAGCCATAATAGAGTGCACTCTTCGATTCAACTTTAAAGCCTTTAACAATGAGGTTGAGTATAAAGCCTTGATTGTTGGACTTTATCTTATGAAGGAA
This sequence comes from Cocos nucifera, assembly GCA_006176705.1. Lineage (NCBI taxonomy): Eukaryota > Viridiplantae > Streptophyta > Magnoliopsida > Arecales > Arecaceae > Cocos > Cocos nucifera. Next base: position 93,904 of record QRFJ01001161.1, on the reverse strand, counting down.
CTCGTGGTAAAGAACATCAAAGTCTTCACCAATTCGCAGCTTGTCGTTGGACAAATCTGAGGTGAGTACGAAGCCCGAGGCCCAAAAATGGTGAGATATTTGCAAAAAGTTAAAGAAATATCGGTAGCTTTCAAAACTCTATAGGTCCAACAGATTTCTAGATCGAAAAATGTTCACACTGATGCCCTCTCTCATCTTGCCATCTTGGGTTTGACTAACCATAATAAGTGTGTTTTCGTTGAATGACTGCAGACTCAAAGTGTTGAGGAACCCATGGTACTTCAGGTCGAACATGAGCTAAGTTGGATAGATCTGATCATCAACTATCTAGTCAAGGAGGAACGGCCATCCAACCCCATTTAGGCTCGCATGATCAAATGACAAGCACTATGGTATGTGATCCTTGATGGGAGACTCTACAAGAAGTCTTTTTTACTATCTCTACATTGTTGTCTGCAACTCTCCAAGGCTGACTATGCTCTTTGAAAAGTGCATGAAAGCATCTATAGTAATCACTTGCAAGACAAGTTGCAGACCTACAAGCTCATTCAACAAAGATATTGAGGGAAAAACCTAGGATTTCTAGCATGTATTTTGAAACTTTTTTCAAAATCAGAATAGCAAAAGCTATAAATTAATTTAATTAATCTATAAAATATATAAATAAATCTTAGATCTAGAATCTAATGATATGATTAAAGCAAGCATATAAATCTAAAAATTAAATAAAATATAAAATAATGATGTGGATCATATCAACATCAAATAAGAAAAACTAGATCTGATCTAGTTTGCAATTGAGATCAAATCTCATTACCTTTTTCATGGATTTGGATGTCCATTTTTTGATCTGAGGCTAAGGATATCGCTTCAAGCTATACAAATATTTGGCCTCTATGAGAAGTCCACATAAAGCCTCGGTCACTAACACTGTGTTGATCCTTCGTCGACGGTTGATTTCAAATCTCCTTCTTCAATTGACTTGAACTCTTCAAGGATCAAAGAAGGAGAAGGAAGGATTTGGAAGAAGCTTTCTTCCCACATTCTTCTCTCAAAAATTTATAGAATAAAATCTGAAATAAAAACCCTAGAGAAGATCCCTCTTCTCTAGGCCCTTTCCTCTAACCTAGGCTTAATAATTTGCGCCTTTACAAAATCCCACACCCTCAACTCTGATATGCCTAAGGTCTCCACGCACAAGCCCTCTCTCTTAGGTATAAAAATTCTTAAAATTTCATGGTTTAACTCTCTTTAAATAGAGAGTTAGAGAAAAGTCCCTGTCTAGATCAAATACCTAGATAGAAAGTCCAAATAGAGCAAGGATAGGGGCGTCCAACTCTTGGGCACCTCCTCAAACTTTTTTGGTATGAATTCTAGATATTTGATGCATAATTAAATTCTCTTTCTCTCATAAAAAGTTTAGAAAAAAATTAGATTAATTTGTGCCATAATAGATAAGAGTTTTGGATTTGTGCAAACTCTATCAAATAGAGTCTAGATCATCACTACTTAGTTTTGATCAAATCCAAAACCACAAACCATCTAAAAAGGATATGGGGGCAAGGATAGGCATGGAAACTTTCTAGAAATTAGATTTTTCATAAAATAATTATGGAAAAGGCATGGAGAAAGGAAAAGTAGCACAAGGGAGGAGTCCTAGTTTAACTAGGACTACTTGCTTTGACTAGTCAAACAAATCTTTAGCCCAATTAAAATAGATCTTAATGCAACCTAATTAATAGTATTCCTAACTCAATTAAAAATCTAATTAAATTAGATTAAATATAATTTAATTTTAATTTAATTTTTTAATTAATTTAAAAATTAGGTGCACTCAAATCCTAGTTTAATTGAAAATTGTTCTTCCTTACAATTTGCTTATCCAATATACCAATTAGACTTGATCCAATTAAGTCCAAACCAAATCAAATTGAATTATGTTCAATTAGACTTGTTCTTAGCTTAATTGCTCAATCAAATTGAGTCAATTAGCAATTCAATTGCTAATCAATCCTCCAACAATACTTGCACTAGGTCAAATATCAATCGTATTGAATGTTTAATCCAAAAATAATTCTTAATCATTGATGAACAATCGGATAAGATTGAGACCTCTAATATGTGTGACCCCATAGGTTCGAATCTAAGCCAAGAGTATAGAAATAAATTTTTATACCAATCGAAGTGACCATCTAGTAATGGTACATGATGGTTGAATAAGTCGAATGTATAAAGCAACATTCTTAGAATCTATACAGATATGATTTTCATATAATTCATTCTTTTGACCATAAATGCTCATGGGATGACTTAGGTTTTAACTATCAACTCTGAATAAGTCATCCACATTATACTTCAAAATATCAAATTCATCTTATGTATTATCCTGGCTAAGATTTTGCTAAATTAAAATACAACGATGTATTATCTCCAAACTTTTTGGAGTAGTCAATCCCATCTTGATCATTCACTGACTTCACAAGTACTTGACTATGCCCAAAAATCTTCCATCACTAAATTAAAAATTTAGATTGTCCAGCACCAAAGCACAGTGAGTTGCTTGCAAGCCACCATGATGATCTTAGGTCCAAGGGACACTTATAACCGTATCCCATTAAAGCAATTTTTGACAGTAAAATGCTCCAGAATTGGTCATGTTAAGTGATGATGTACCCTTACATCTCACCTACATGCTATACCAGTATCTCCATACTTCTTGGTTAAGAAGACAATCAACCTATATGGCACACAATGACCTACACTCGATAAACATTGTTGTCCTGATTAACAATGTATCATTTGGTCATGAATAGTTTAAGGACTAATCAATAAATCCTCTCTTTATCAAAACTAAATAGTTCTAAGAACTTCATCACAAAAAATAAGTTCATTAGAAGATGTAGACTTGTAATAAAAATATCAAAATAAATATTTTATTTATTAATAAATTATTTATATTTATAAAATAGTACAATCATCAATAGATCGATAATTGACTTTATAACATATTTTTTAATAACTTTTCACTTATCCTAAAGCTACTCGGTATAGTATCTAATATCCATCTTCGACTTGTGGTTATCAAACTTTTTTATCACTAAGGCTTTAGTAAGGAGGTCAGCCAGTTCTCCTTTCCATCAATCTTCTAAAGATCGATGTCACCTCGATCCATGATCTAGCAAACCAGATGGTAGCAGCGTAGTATGTGCTTCGTCCGCTGGTGTGCCTTTGGTTTCTTCGTCTAAGCAATTATTCTAGTGCTATCGTATTAGAGCAAGACTGAACCATCCAGGGAGAATGTTACTCCAAGCTCGATGATGAACTTTCTTAGCCATATAGCTTTCTTCAAATATCTGATGCCGTAATGTACTCTATCTTGCATGCAGAGTCTACCACAGTGTGCTGCTTAGAACATTTCCAGCAAACAACTCCACCATTTAGGATAAAGATATAACTTGGTATGCTCTTGCTGTCATCATGGTTAGATCGAAAACTAGAGTCTGTAAACCCCACAAGTTTCAGATCTGACTCACCAAAGATCAGCCACTGATCCTTAGTATTTTTCAAATACTTAAGAATAGTTTTCACCACTCTTCAGTGGTTCTCCTCTAGATCAGATTAGTATCTACTGACTACTTCTAGTGAGTATGCCACATCTAGTCTTATATATATCATGGTGTATATGATAGATCCCACTATCGAAGTATATATGATTATACTGATATGCTCTCTCTCTTTAGAAGTTGTCGGATAATTCTTTTTAGAGATAGTAATTCCATGGCTTATCGAAACATAATTTTTCTTAGAATTCTCTATGCCGAATCTTTTCAGCACAGTATTAATGTACATGGATTAGGATAACCCAAGCATCCTCTTTAATCTATCCCTATATATCTTCATCCCTAGAATGTAGGATGTTTCACCCAAGTTCTTCATGAAGAACTGAGATGACAACTATAATTTTATTTCTTGTAGTGTGGTGATGTTATTTTTGATTAAGAGAATATCATCCATGTACTGAAGGAAAAGATCTAGGGCTTTATGAACATATTTCAAAACTTTTTTCAAAATCAGTCAGTGGAAGTAATGAACTAATCATATTAATTTATTAAAATACATGAATTATCCCTAGATCTAGGATCTTATCTCATGATCTATGCATGCTATTAAATCAGAAATTAAAAATCAAGCAAAGATGATGTTGATCACATCAAGATCAAAGCTATACTAGATCTAATCTAGAAAGAAAAAGGAGATCGAATCTCTCTTACCTTTGCAAGTTGGGTTCTTCAACATACTGATCCAAGACTAAGATTGTCACTCTAAGCTGCACACGCGTTTGACCTCTATAGGATGTTCACATAAGGTCTTGATCGTCGATCTGAAGTCCAGCGATAGAAAATCAGCACAGCATGCTAGTACTATACTGATCATTTTTTGATGGCTGATCAAAAGCCTCCTTCTCCAAACTTTGGACCCTCCAATAATTAGATGAAGAAGTTGAGGATTTGAAAAGAGAATCACTCTTCTAAAATCTCACAAAAGGAGGAAGAAGAGAATCAAGAAAAATCATGGAGAAGAACCCTTTCTTCTCCCTTCTTTTTCTCTCACCAGGACATAATGGTTTGTATCTCAATGAAGCACCATGCCCAGATCCTCTTTGCACCCAAAATTCCCACATCCTAAACCTCTCTCTTAGGTCTAGAATTTAGAGAAAACTCATGCCCTAACTCTCTTTAAATAGAGAGTTATGATAGAGTCCTTATCTAGGTCAAATACCTAGAAAGGTAGGTCCAAATTGAGCAAGGATTTGGGTGCCCAACTCTTGGGCATCCTCTCTTTATTTTTTTTGTGAACTTTGGAAAATATGTGCAAAAAAGTTTCTATTTTTTATAAAAAAACTAGAAGAAAATCATGTGGTTTGGTGCCTTAAAGAGCTAAGAAAAAAATGATGTGTCAAACTCTATCCAATAGAGACCTAGGTCAAAATAACTTATTTATTTTGACCTATTCCATAACTAATTTCCTTCTAAAATAGTGGAAGACATAAAAAAGGGCATGGATACTATCTAGAAATAAAATTTTTCATTAAAATTCCAAGGAAATTGGCATGGGGGGGCATGGAAAGTAAGATGGCGCAAGATGGAGAAATCCTCGTCACACTAGGACTTCGAGTTTTGACTTGATCCAACTTATTATTTGAACCAAATTAAATCAAAACTAATGCACTCCAATTATAGATGATCTTAGTCTAACTAAGAGATTAATTAAAGTAGATTAAATTAAATTTAAATCTAATTTAATTTTTAATCAAATAAAAAATTAGGTGCATACAAGTTTTAATTGAACAGGGACTTGTTCTTTCTTACAATTGGCTTATCCAATAAATCAATTGAACTTGATCCAATCAAGCCTAAACTAAATCTAATTAAATTATATTTAATTAAAATTAATCTTAGCCCTCTAGCTTTATTAAATTAAGCTAATTAGCAATCCAATTACTAATTGATCTTCCTGTAATACTTGCACTAGATTAAACATCAATCGTATTGATTGTTTGACCTTAGAATAATTCTAAATTGGTGATCAACCATCTGATCAAATCGAGATCTCTTATGCATATGGCCCCATAGATTCGAACCTAAGTCGATAGCATAGAAATAAATTTTTATACCAATCAAAGTAACCATCTAGTAATGATATCTGATGGCCGAATAGGTCGAATGTGCAAAGCAACACTCTTAGAGCCCATGTGGATATAATTTCTGTATAATTCATCCCTTTGACCTAAATGCTTATAGGATGATTAAGAGTATAACTATCAATATTGATTTTGTCATCCACATTGTATTTCAAAATATCAAATCCATCGCATGGATTATCTTGGCCAAGATTTTGCTAAATTAAAATATAATGATGCATTTTCTCCAACTCTTAGAGTGGTTAATCCCATCTTGATCACTCACTGACTTTATAAGTACTTGATTATATCCAAAAATCTTTCATTATTGAATTAGAAATATAGGTAGTTTGGCACCAAAGCATTGTGAGTTGCTTGCAAGCCACCATGGTGATCTCAGATCTAAGGGACACTTATACCTATATCGCGTCAAACCAATTCTTGATAGTAGAATGCTTTAGAGTTGGTCACGTTCAGTAATGATGTATCCTTACATCTCACCTATATGCCGTACCCATGTCTCTACACTTCTTAGTTAAGAGGACAACCAACCTATATGGCATACAATGATCTATACACGATAAACGTTGTCGTCTTAATTAACAACCTATCATTTGGTTGTGAATAGTTTATGAACTAATCAATAATTTTTTTTATTAAAACTAAATAGTCCTAAAAACTTCATTGTTAGAATTTGATGTCTCGAATTTGATCTGCAGTAAGAAGAGAATTAATTTTTAGCACCACAGTCAGATCGACTCTGATATGCAGTCGAGCTAGCTCAAACCATAGTCAAGCCAGCTCTCTCAAGCAGACGATAACAAGAGTCCAGGTGAGACGCAGTCAAGCTAGCTCAACCTCTGACCGAACTGGCTCGATGGAGGCAAACAGAACATGATGGATCTTTTTTGTTTGGTCTCAGATTATGATTAATTCAAGGGATCTATGAGAGTTGCACGTGGACCACAGGATCTAGCGGTCATGGAGGGTTGCGGTCATGATCTGAAGGTCAAAAAATATTTTAAGACTCCATCAAGGACATGTTCGACTCATATTAGGAGAATGAGTCCTGTTAGAACTCTTGTAAATTACTGAGAAGAGGATTCTTACCCTATTTAAATGGCTGAGGTGCTGTGGAGCAGAAAAGATGACATGTGCAGCATGAGAGGCACGTAGAAAGGCTCAAGCAGCCACCAAGAAGAGCTTGGTAAAGTATCGAGTATGTGCAGCCCGAGAGAGACAGAGAGAGAAGTAACAAATGCATAGCATCTGATGAGGATGTGAGGGCAGACCATCTTATAGTTTTTATGGATTTTGTTGGGATTTTGAGAGAGCTTTTGTGAGCGTAGCTTCTAGTTGAGAGAGATTTATGTATGGTGAGTTGAGAGTGGTTGTTCTCCTCTTATACCTATTTTTTTCTTTCATAATAAAGCTTTGCATGTCCCGTGAAGATGAGCCTTTAGGCTAATCAACGTACTTGATTATTTTCTTATTTTATTTCTTTCTTCTTTCTGCCATAATAATTTGGTACTTGATCCTTAACAAGCGATATCAGAATAGCTGATATCCTAATAGTTTGATATCAGAGCGAGTTGAAATTATAATAATTGATATCAGAGTGAGATAGTACCAGAGTGTAGATTGTAGCAATGGATAGAGATTGAAGAATATGAAGAAGACAAGCACAATCAAGATGGAGATCAATAGGTTTGATGGAAAGGATAATTTCTTCTTATGGCAAGCGAGGGTAAAGGATGTCCTCATTCAACATGGATTGATCGATGCTCTCTTATATGATGAGATGCCAGCCATCATAGAGGTGAAGTATTGGAAGTAGATCCAAATGCAGGCAGTGAGCATGATCTGCTTGTATCTAATGGATGATGTGGTGATCCATGTACTTAGCAAGATTTTTTCGATGGCGTTGTGATCGAAGCTCGAGGAGTTGTACATGGTAAAGTTGCTCACTAATATGCTATTCCTTTAGAGGTAGTTCTACCAGTTGTGGATGGATGAAGGCTAGAGCATGCAGGAGCTTCTATCCAACTTTCAGAAGATTCTTACCGAACTCCTCAGCGTTGGTGAAAAAGTTGAGGAGAAGACTAGGGCATTGGTCTTGCTAGCATCGCTCCCCCTTTCGTATGAGTTCTTGATGACTACTCTTCGAGTAGAAAAGAGCACCATCAAGATGGATGAGGTCACTATAGTGATACTCCAGAATGAGATTCTCAAGAGGAACAACCCAGCTCCGAGGTCAGATGGCGATAGCTCAGCTTTGGCAATTTCTAGAGGAGCATGAGGTAGTAGATGGAGCGATAAAGAATCATGAGGAGGACGATCCAGGTCCAAGACGAGGGATCCTAGAAAGATTAGATGCTACAGGTGCGATGAGTTAGGGCATTGAGTCAAGAATTGCCCATAACTCAAGGATCAGATGAGGGCTACTATCGTGATGGTCAATAGCGAGTCAGAGGATGATGTTCTGAAGATATCTGATGAGGTATCTAGTTCTTCTAAGCAGTGAATTTTAGATTCTGCTTGCACATATCATGTTTGTTACAAAAAGAAACAGTTTGACTTTCTAGAGAGCAATGATGGCACTGTTTATCTGTCAGATGGATTGAACTATGTGATTAGAGGCATCGAGATGGTTAGCTGGAAGACACATGATGGTGTAGTGAGAAGATTGGGGGAGGTTCGATCATATCCAATTTAAGGAGAAATCTTATCTCACTAAGTAGACTGAATTTAAATAGCTACAGGTGGTGATGGAATCCTGAAGGTCATGCATGGTGATAGGATGATATTAGAGGAAAAGAAGAAGATAAGAGGATACTACTATCTACCAGGAAGCCCAGTGCGAGGTGGAGCTTCAAAAGCCAGAGGGAGTTCAGTGCAAGGTGGAGCTCCAGGTGGAGATGGATCAGACAAGAGATGGAAGACTCAGGAGGATGAGAGGCGACGTCGTAGAGTAAAGTTTCTATTACCATAGGAGAATTTTTTGAGCAGATCTTTGGTCAAAGTGGACACATCCCATAATAGAGGTGAGATCGAGTGGCCTAGCTCGACTCCCACATTTGCCCATCCATGATCAGCAGGCATGCCCCAGGGCATGGGGGCGAGATGGCTCAAGTCAGGTGGAGGTTGAATATCGAGTTGAGGTGAAGATTGTTTGGATTTGATGCCTCAAATTCAACCCACAGCAAGAAGTTTTTAGCACAGTAGTTGGGCTGACTCTGATATGCAGTCGAGTTGGCTTAGATTGAGTTCGAGTCAGCTCGAACTACAGCCAAGCCAACTCTCTCAAGCAGATGATAGTAGGAGTCTGGGCAAGATGCAGTCGAGCCAACTCGACCCCTTACCGAGCCAGCTCGGTGGAGGCGAATAGAACATGATGGAATTTTTTCTGTTTGGACTCGAATTATGATTAATCTAAGAGATTTATGAGAGTTACGCATGGACCACAGAATCCAGCAACCATGGAGGGTTGTGGTCATGATCTAAAGGTTAGAAAATATTCCAAGACTCTATCAAGGACATATCCAACTCATATTAGGAGAATGAGTCCTGTTAGGATTTTTGTAAACAACTGAGAAGAGGATTCTCATCCTATTTGAAGGGTTGAGGTACTGTGGAGTAGCAAAGGTAGCATGTGTGGCATGAGAGGCATGTAGCGAGGCTCAGGCAGCCATCGAGAGGAGCTTGGTAGAGCGTCGAGTACATGCAGCCCATGAGAGAGGAAAGCAATAGGTGCATAGCATCCGACGAGGAGGCTATGAGAGTAGAGCATCTTGTAGCTTCTATGGATCTCCTTGGGATTCTAAGAGAACTTTTATGAGGGTAGCTTCTAGTTGAGAGACATTTATGTACGGTGAGTTGAGAGTGGGTGTTTTCCTCTTGTATCTTTTTTTCTTTCATAGTGAAGATTTGCATGCTCCATGAAGGTGAGCTTTTAGGGTAATCCACGTACTTGATTATTTTCTTATTTTATTTTTTTATTCTTTCTATCATAATAATTTGGTACTAGATCCTTATCAAGCGATATTAGAGTAGCTGATATCCCAATAGTTTGGTATCAAAGCGAGTTGATGCCATAACATTCATCACAATAAAGGAGTTCATTAGAAGATGTAGACTTTATGATGAAAATGCCAAAATATTTATTTTATTTAATAATAAATTATTTATAATTATAAAATAGTATGATTGTTAATAGACTGACGATTAACTTTGGGATATAATTTTTAAAAACTCTCACTTATCCTAAAGCCATTTAGTATAATATTTAATATCCATCTTCGACTTGTGGTTTTCGAGCTCCTTTACCACCAGGGCTTTAGTGATGGGGTCAGTTAGGTTCTTCTTTTCATCGATCTTCTAAAAGTTGATGTCATCTCGATCCATGATCTTCTAGACTAGGTGGTAGTGGTGTAGTATGTGCTTTATCCGTTAGTGTGTCTTTGGTTCCATCACTTGAGCAATGGCACTAGTGCTATTGCAGTAGAGCAGGATCGGACCATCAAGAAAAGGTGCAACTTCGAGCTCGGTGATGAACTTTTTCAGCCACATAGCTTTTTTTACAGTATTTAATGCTGTGATGTACTCTTCTTCACAAATAGAGTCCGCTATAGTATGCTTCTACTATCATCATGGTCAGATTGAAAGTTAGAATCTATAAACTCCATAAGTTTCAGATCTGACTCACCATAAACTAGCCATTGGTCCTTAGTATTGCTTAAATACTTAAGGATGATTTTCACCACCTTTCAGTGGTTCTCTCCTAGATCATATTGGTATCTACTCACTACTCCTAGTGAGTATGCCACATCTGATCTCGTTCATGTCATGGTATATATGATAAATCCCACTGTCAAAGCATATGGGATTCTACTCATATGGTCTCTCTCTTCAGGAGTTGTCGGACAATCTTTCTTAGAGAGAAATTTCATGGCCTATTGAAAGATGGTCCTTCTTAAAATTTTTCATGCTAAACCTCTTCAGTATTGTTTTTATATACGTGGACTGAAAAAATCTAAACATCGTCTTAGATCTATCGCTATAGATCTTCATCCCTAAAATATAGGATGCTTCACCCAAGTCCTTCATGAAGAACTGAGATGATAGCCAAACTTTTATTCCTTGCAATGCGGGGATGTCATTTTCGATTAAGAGAATGTCATCAATGTACAAGATAAGAAATATCACTACCGAATAATTAATCTACTTATAAATGCAGGGCTCTTCTCCATTCTTATCAAAGCCATATGTTTTGATTATCTTATTAAAATGCATGTTCTAACTTCGAGATGTTTGTTTCAATCCATAAATGAATCTCTAAAGCTTGCAAATTTTGTACCCATTTATGGATGTGAACCCCTTAGATTATATCATATACACCTCTTCGGTTAGCTTTTCATTTAGAAAAGTTGTCTTCACATCCATTTGCTAGATCTTGTAGTCTAGATGGGCATCTATCGCAAGCATTATCCAAGTAAATTTGAGTATTGCCATGGGAGAGAATATCTCGTCATAGTCAATACCATAATATTATGATATTTCTTGGCAATTAAATGGGCTTTATGGGTCTCCACCTTCCTATCTACACCCCTCTTTCTTTTGAAGATCCACTTACACCCAATGGGTTTAATCCCTTCAGGTGGGTCAACCAATGACCATACATCATTGACCTTCATGAACTTCTTTTTAGATTTTATGACCTCAAGCAATTTGTCAAATTCAGATCTCTGCATTGCATCCATATAGGTGATCGAATCCTCATCATTCTCATCGAGTTTGATGGGATCACCATCCCGGACTAAGAAACCATATATCTGTCTGGTTGACATGGTACTCTATCGAATTGCCTTAATTGTATAGGTACACTAGGCTCAGAATTTAATCTAATCAAATTTGGTTCTAGTTCATCTATTGGTGTCAATCTTTCTATCTATTGAACTTCATCAAGTTCAACCTTAGAGGTAATAGTTTTTTCACCAAGGAATTCTTTTTCTAAAAAGATTGCCTTAAGGCTGACGAACACCTTTTATTCATCAGTGTGGTAGAAAATATACCTTTTGATTTCTTTTGGGTACCCTATGAATGTGCACTTGTTAGACCTAGGTCTTAGTTTATATGTGATTAACCATTTCATATAAGCCAAGCATCCCCAAACCTTAAGGTGTGAAAGTGCTAGCTTATGCCCTGTCCATATCTCATATGAAGTTTTAATTACAGACTTACTTGGAACCCTATTTAAAAGATAGTAAGCCAATTTGAGTGCATATTCCCAGAAGGGTATCGACAAGCTGGGAAAATTCATCACGGATTGAACCATGTCTAATAGAGTCTAATTTCTTCTTTTAGACACACCATTATGCTGTGATGTTCCTATAGGAATCCATTAGAAGAGAATCTCATTCTCTCCTAGATATGTGAGAAACTTGCTTGAAAGGTATTCATCTCCTCGGTCAGGCTGAAGGATTTTAATATTCTTTCTAGTTTATTTTTCTATTTTATTTCAAAATTATTTGAACATTTCAAGTGAATCCAACTTATATTTTATCAGATAGATATATCCATACCTGGATAAATCATCTGTGAAAGTGATGAAGTAGAGATATTTACCTCTAAAATTTGTGCTCATAAGCCTACATACATCAGTATGTACAAGACCTAAGAGCTTAGTGGCTCTCTCATCTTTTCTAGTAAAAGGTGACTTGGTTATTTTTCCAAAAAGATGAGACTCATAGGTTGAATGTGATTCACAATCACCGACTTCAAGGATTTTCTCTTGAGTCAACTTGTTTACCCTATTCTTATTAATGTAACTTAGCCTATAGTGCAATAAGTAGATATCAGATACGCTATCTAATTTAGAATGCTTGCTAATGGAGTAGACTATATTAACAGGTTGTGATATCATGTATATCCTATTGTTCAAATATTCAAAAAATATAGTAATACCATTCAAAATGACATTACATAATTCTTTTTTTATCGAAATCTCATAATTATTTTTGGCCAAAAGGCCTACAAAAATGATATTAAAAAAGAAACTAGGACAAAAATAATAATTACTAAGAATAATAGTATGAGACTCAAATACAAGTTTTAAGATTTTTAATACTAGAACTAGAATTGGTTTTCCATCTCCAACGTTCAGGAACCTCTACCCTTATTCAAATCTCCTACTGACCTGCAATCTCTGCAATGAATTGCAAATATGGTAAGGGCTATCAGTATCCAATATCTAGTTAGTAATATCATAAATAGAGAAATTGTAAGGAGTTAATTATCATATAAATACTTTGCCCTGCAATAACTTACTTCTTTCTTGACCTATTTGGGTATAGGGAGGCAATGTGTTGAGGATAGTTTCTCTTCTAGTGCCCCCACTTCTTACAAAAGAAGCACTTCGCTTGACTCTTATCGGACTTTTGCTTCTTGGTCTGGCCCTGCATAGATATTCTAGCTTGAACTTGCACCTTTTTGGACTTCTTCTTCTTTTCTTTTTTAAAGGATCGAGAATTAGAAGAAAACCCTCCCACTAAGTTCACCGACTCTTTGTAGAGCTAGTGATCCTTCTCAAAGTTTTGAAGTAACCCTAGTAACCCTTGGTAGTTAACTTCAAGGTTTGTCATTTGGTAATGGGTAAGAAATGGGAGATAAGACTTGGGCAACGAGTTCAGAATTGCATCTTTTTCTAGCTGCTCGTGCAAGAAAAAGCCGAGCTTGCTCAAATGCTCCATCAGCTCAATCATGTATAGTACATGATCAGTGACTGAATTTTCATCCCTCATCCTGGCATTGAAGATGGCACAACTAGTCTTGTGCCTCTCAACATTATCAGGTGTGCCAAAAGACTCATTCAACACTTGAAGCATGTCTTTTGATTGAGCTATCTCGAACCTGTGACTAAATTCATCGCTCATAGCCGCCAGCATAATACAACACACCATGGTTCGATCATTTAGCCACTTCTAGTAAGTATCTGACCCACGTGCATTAGGAGCTAGCTTCTCACGTGCTGGATCCATGAAGATGTATAAGATCCATTCATGCTCTAGGACAATCTTTAACTTATGGTACCAGTTATCGAAGTTGGATCCCACTAGCTTGTCATTGTCTAATAATGATCGGAGCAAAAGGAAAGTCGCCATATCTGCACAAAGAAAAACCAAAATCTAACATATCTGCACAAAGAAAAACCAAAATCTAAGTAGTAAATAATTTATTAAACCTCAAGATTTGGACTTTAATCAAAAAATTCTTCCACTATTTTATTTGAATTGATAGCCTCTACCTTCAATTCATGGAATTACTTAAATTTCTTAGTGGATACTAGAATTCACATAGACTGCACACAAGCCCAACTTTGGTTGATCAATCTATGTACATCTAAGGGTAGGTTCATAATCAATTATTTCTCTAAATAATTTTTAGTAATTTAATTTTGCCCCAATCCCTAATTAGTAGGCTTCGACCTCTACTAAAAATGTCCGATTAGGTGCAACCATTAATATGACCATACCTGGTCCATCTAACCAATGAATGATTAAGCCCAACTTTGATTGGTCAATCTAACCACCATTTAGAGAGATGCAACTATGAAATTATATTATGAATGATAATTCCATTAGCCAATAAGCACCAGGCCTTTGGGCCTCCAATAATTATCCAACTAATGGACCCATTATCACTCACTTAATGGGAGGCTATGATCTAGTTATCACTCAATTCCATTAACCATGATCTTTTCACTAACTTCCCACTGACTTAAATCAATCACACTGATTTACCTAGCTGACATGGGTCAACTTGAATTGTCAAGTGATCTAGTGAAAATGTAATTTCACCAAGAAGAACAGGTAAGTGAGATCGATGGGAAGGTCTACCAAAGCTTGCCTTAGACATCATTAAAAATGGCCAGGTAAATGGGCTGCTAATTAAAGACCACCAGACTGGATTGTCATACTTATCTTAGATACCAACTAGTTAATTAATTTCGATTGGATCAACCTAATAGTTTAGGTTAGACCACATAGCCAAGAATCAAGTCCATTTTAGTTCTTGTTAAAGACATGGACTTGACTAACTACAACTATTATAATTGATCTAGAAAATCCTTGATCTAATCTAAGACAACTATCGATTAGATTTAGTTAATTCTTTAATTAAGTCTGTTCTTTAATCTAACCTTAGGTTTAACCCAATTAATGGACCTAATTTCCACTAATCCGTTAATCCAAATGTTATGATTTGTGCCTTAGGATCTTCAATTCACAATCCTAAATCTTAATCAAATAACTATTAATTCTTAATTAAGTTTTGGGCTAAGGGTTGGGATTCGGCATTTTGAAAATGACTTTCATATTTGTAAAATATTTTTATAACATGGTTCTACCAACTAGTTGCTTATTTGATTCATAATCAATATGCAAATAATATAAACATGAATCTACTTTAGATCTAATCGAAACATATTCATGTAATTCAAATTGAAATTATTTCAATTCTAATCAACCATAAATAACTTTAGATCAAATCTAACATATTTATGATGATAAAAATTAGATTAAAATACTTTTAATTAAATCATAAAATTTCTTAGTTCTAATCTAAAATTTTATAATTATGATTTTAGATTAATACGTACTAGGATAATCTTTTCATTATAAGGGATAAATCTTACAGTAGGACAATCTTATAAGATCAATCCATGCAATCTAAAATATTTATTTTTAGATTTAAATAACTTTAAATCTAATAAATCATAAATTAATCTAGATCATATCTAATAAATTTATGATTAACTTCAGATCTTCACAAACTAGGATAATCTTCACATTGTAAGGGATAAACCTTACAGTAGGACAACCTTATAAATTAGTTTATGCAAACTATAATTTAATTTTAGATTTAAATAATAGATTATAATTTAGATCTAATCTAAATAAATAATCTAAACATGCATAAAAATGATATCATAAGAAACCTAGGCTCTGATACCAATTGAAGAAAAAGATTTAGGATTTCATGAATATATTTCAACTTTTTTTTAAAATCAGTCAATGAAAGTAATAAACTAATCATATTAATTTCTTAAAATATAAGAACTAAGCTTAAATCTAGGATCTTATCTTATGATCTATGCATGCTATTAAATCTAAAATTAAAAATCAAGCAAAGATGATGTTGATCACATCAACATCAAAGCTATACTAGATCTAATCTAGAAAGAAAAAGGAGATCGAACTCTCTTATCTTTGCAAGTTGGGTTCTTCAACTCACTAATCTGAGGTTGAGGTCATCGCTCTAAGCTGCACACATGTCCAGCCTCTATAGAATGTCCACATAAGGCCTCGATCGTCGATCTGAAGTCCAGTAATAGAAAATTAGCACAGCATGCTAGTATTATGCTGATCCTTCTTTGATGGCTAATCAAAAGCCTCCTTCTCCAAATCATGGATCCTCGAATAATCAAAAGAAGAAGTAGAGGATTTGGAAAAGGAATCACTCTTCTAAAATCTCATAAAAGGAGGAAGAAGAGAATTAAGAAAAATTTTGGAGAAGAACCCTTTCTTCTTCCTTCTTTTTCTCTCACCAAGACACAATGAATTATGTCTCAATGAAGCACCTCACCTAAGTCCTCTTTGCACCCAAGCTTCCCACATCCCAGACCTCTCTCTTAGATCTAAAATTTATAAAAAACTCATGCCCTAACTTTCTTTAAATAGAGAGTTATGATAGAGTCCTAGTCTAGGTCAAATATCTAAAAAAGCAGGTCCAAATTGAGCAAAGATTGGGGTACCCAACTCTTGGAAGTTCCCTCCTTATTTCTTTTTTGTGAACTCTAAAAAATTTGTGCAAAAAAGTTTTCTATTTCTTATAAAAAAATTAGAGAAAAATCAGGTTGTTTGGTGCTTCAAAGAGATAAGGAAAGATGATATGTCAAACTCTATCCATTAGAGACCTAGCTCAAAACAACTTATTTGTTTTGACCTATTCCACAACTAATTTCCTTCTAAAATAGTGAAAGATATAAAAAGGGTATGGATACTCTCTAGAAATAAAATTTCTCATGAAAATTCCAAGAAAATTGGCATGGCGGGTCACAAAAAGCAAGGTGGTACAAGATAGAAAAATCCTAGTCACACTAGGATTTTTAGTTTTGACTTGGTCCAACTTATTATTTGAACCCAATTAAATCAAAACTAATGCAACTCAATTAAAAATAATTTTAGTCCAACTAAAATCCTAATTAAATTAAATTAAATTAAATTTAAATCTTATTTAATTTCTAATTAAATTAGAAATTAGGTGCATACAAGTCCTAATTGAATAGGAACCTATTCTTCCTTGTAATTGGCTTATCCAATAAACCAATTGAATTTAATCCAATCAAGCCCAAATCAAATATAATAAAATCATATTTAATTAGACTTAGTCTCATGTCTTTAGCTTAATCAAATTAAGCTAATTAGCAATCTAATTGCTAATCGATCCTCCTGCAACACTTGCACTAGGTCAAATATCAATCGTATTGATTGTTTGACCTTAGAACGATTCTAAATCATTGATCAACAATCTGATTAGATCAAGACCTCTTATGTGTGTGACCTTATAGGTTTGAACCTAAGTCAGTAGTATATAAATAAATTTCTATACTACTTAAAGTGACCATCTAGCAATAGTACCTGACGGCCGGATAGGTCGAATATGTAAAGCAACACTCTTAGAACCCATGTGGATATAGTTTTCGTATAATTCATCCCCTTAACCTAAATGCTAATATGATGATTTAGAGTTTAACTATCAACCCTAATTTTATCATCCATATTGTATTTCAAAATATCAAATCCATCTCATGGATTATCTTGGCCAAGGTTTTGCTAAATTGAAATATAGTGATGCATTTTCTCCAACTCTTAGAGTGTTCAATCCCATCTTGATCACTCATCAACTTCATAAGTACGTGACTATGCTCAGAAACCTTCCATCATTGAATTAAAAATTTAGATAGTCCGGTACCAAAGCATATTGAGTTGCTTGCAAGCCGCTATGGTGATCTCAATTGTAAGGGACACTTATACCCATATCCCATCAAAGTAATTCTTGATAGCAGAATGCTCTGGAGTTGGTCATGTTCAGTGATGATGTATCCTTACATCTCACTTGTATGCTATACCAGTATCTCCACACTCCTTGATTTAGAGGACAACCAACCTATATAGTATACAATGACCTATACTCGATAAACATTATCATTCTAATAATCAATGTATCATTTGATCATGAATAGTTTAAGGACTAATTAATAAATCCTCTTTTTATCAAAACTAAATAGTCCTAAGAACTTTATCATAATAAAGGAGTTCATTAGAAGATGTAGACTTTATGATGAAAATACCAGAATATTTATTTTATTCAATAATAAATTATTTATAATTATAAAATAGCATAATCATTAATAGACTGATGATTGACTTTGGAACATAATTTTCAATAAGTACAAGATAAAAAATATATCAGACCATTTGCCCACTTGTAAATGCAGGGCTCTTCTCCGTTCTTAATAAAGTCATACATTTTGATCATCTTATCAAAATGTATTATCCAACTCCGAGATGCCTGCTTCAATTCATAAATGGATCTCTAAAGCTTGCACACTTGATCTCGTCTATAAATGTAAATTCTTCAGGTTGTGTCATATACACCTCTTCAATCAACTTTCCATTTAAGAAATCTGTCTTTACATCTATTTGCCAGATCTCATAGTCTAAATATGCAGTTATTGCAAGCATAATCCGAATAGATTTGAGCATTACCATAGAGAAGAATATCTTGTCATAGTCAATACCATAATATTGACGATATTTCTTGGCAACCAAATGGACTTTATAGGCCTCCATCTATCCGTCTGTGCCCCTCTTCTTTTTGAAGATCCACTTACACCCAATGGGTTTAACCCCTTCAAGTGGGTCAACCAATGTCCACACATCGTTGACCTTCATGGCCTCCATCTTGGATTTCATAGTCTCAAGCCATTTCTCAGAATCAGATATTTACATTACATCTATGTAGGTGATCGAATCCTCATCATTCTTATGGAGTTTGATAGGATCACCATCTCGAACCAAGAAATCATAGTATCTATTTGACTGATGCGGTACTCTATCGGATCATCTTAATGGTGAAGTTACACTAGGCTTCAAATTTGATCTAATCAAATCTGCTTCAGGTTCAGCTAATGGTGTCGGTTCTTCTATCGGTTGAACTTTCTCAAGTTCAATCTTAGAGGCAACAGTTCCTTCACTAAGAAACTTTTTTTCTAAAAAAATTATCCAATTGCTAATGAACACCTTTTGTTCTTTAGCATGGTAGAAGTAATAATCCCTAGTTTCTTTAGGATATCCCATAAATACACACTTATCAGACTAGAATCCAAGTTTATCTGTATGCAAATGTTTGACATAGGTCAGACAACCCCAAACCCGAAGGTGAGAGAGTGTAGGCCTATGCCTAGTCCATATCTCATATGAAATCTTTGCAATAGATTTACTCAAAATATTATTCAATATAAAACATGCAGTCTCAAGAGCATAACCCCAAAATAAAATAGGTAGACTAGCAAACCTCATCATGGATCAAACCATGTCCAACAAAATTTGATTCCTCCTTTCCAATACACCATTATACTATGGTGTTCCTAGAGGAGTCCACTATGAGAGAATCTCATTTACTCCTAGATATGTGAAAAATTCACTGGATAGGTATTCACCTCCTTGATCTGATCAAAGAGTTTTAATACTTTTTTAGTTTATATTTCTACTTCATTATGAAATTATTTAAATATTTCAAACATTTGAATATTTTAAATAATTTAAACTTATATTTCATAAGATAGACGTACTCATATCTAGATAGGTCATCAGTAAACATAATGAAATAATGATATCCACCTTTGGTAATGGTCTTCATAGGTCCACATACATCACTATGTATAAGACCTAAAACATCACTGACTCTTTCACCCTTTCTAGTAAAAGATGATTTTGTCATCTATTTATAGGTTGGTAATGATCCACAATCATTGACATCAAGGATTCCATTTTTGGCTAACCTATTTATCCTATTCTTATTAATATGACCAAGTCTACAATGCCAAAAGTAGGCATGTGTGATATTATCTAATCTAGGGCATTTATTAGTTGTGTACATTATACTCACAGGCTATGACAAAATATAAATGCCAATTCTTTGCTATCCATGCATTATTGTAATATTATTCATAATGCTATACCATAATATTTCTTTATAGATAAATGATAATTGGCTTTGGCCAAAAGGCCAATAAAAATTATATTCATAAAAAAAGGAGGATAGTAATGACAATCATGTAGAGAAATAATATTATAATTTAAAATAAATTAAACTATTTTCAAAGCTAGAAATAGAATAGATCATCCTGAAGGAAAAAACTTATTTTTCAGATCAGGTTCGTTCAAATCT
Source organism: Cocos nucifera (assembly GCA_006176705.1). Taxonomy (NCBI): domain Eukaryota; kingdom Viridiplantae; phylum Streptophyta; class Magnoliopsida; order Arecales; family Arecaceae; genus Cocos; species Cocos nucifera. Next base: position 73,713 of record QRFJ01001161.1, on the reverse strand, counting down.
GATTTGACTAAGAAAAATATTTTAAAAATTTTTCTCTTAGATCTAAATCAGATCTGATACTTTTCAGATCTAATTTAATTGATCTAATAAAATAAAATTAAATAAATTAAATTAAATTAAATTTATACCTTATTCTTGGGTAATCTTATTATCCTGTGATGATCCTGCTGATTGCCTGAGGTTTTGGATGTAGCCACACAATTGTCTTGCCTCTACCGATATCCACTCAAGAAAAATTTGGATATACCCTCCTTCTCAATCTTTTCTCCAAAGATCAGATCTAGATCTGATCTTGAAGGTCTTCAAAATAACTTTTGAAGATCCGATGGATCTGATCTTGAAGGTCTTCAAAATAACTTTTGAAGATCCGATGTTGTCTCTTGCAGCAGTGCTGCCTTCTTCCTTTCTTGTCGCCTTTCTCTTGCCTGGATCACACCAAACTAAAGCCCAAAGCTCCTTGGGCATGGAGAGGAGAGAGAGGACTAGAGGTGGGTATGGAGGAGAGAGGAAGATGGCTATGTGGCATGAGCAAGGGGAGAACCTCTCTAAACCTAGGCGCAGATAGGGTTTATATAGACCTTGCTGCGCCATGCAGTGCCACATCATCCCGGCCAATCACATCTCTTCATGCAATCAGATCTAAATCTGATTGATGAGATGACATCACTTGATCCAATCAGTTGAGAGCCCCTCTTCAACATCCTTAGGTGGCACCAAGATCGGTTAAAGTAGAGTCTTAGAAGCCAGCTAAGTTTATTCCATGAAGCAACCTGGAGCCCCATCTGTATGGAACTCCAGGCATCATTATCCTTGGGCGCATGCCTCCGTAGGTGTGTACCCCCTCCTTTCCTCTTTCTAGCAGGGGGACAAACCTCTATCTGCTCTCCTGTGGGTGCGTGACACATGGGCAGATGTCTAAGTGTCAAAGGTCAATATTTGATCAAAGTCAAGAAATAAGAATTAGTAGATGATGAAAAATGGCAAGTATTGTCTCAAATTTATCTCATAAATTAAGAAAATCCTTTTCTAATTTGGATAAGCTTCAGTCAAACCAAATAAAGGTACCTGAGTGAGCCCAAACATATTTGGCTCAGTCGAGACAACATTTAATGATTGTTGAAGGAGAACTTTAGGCTCAATCGTGTGCTAGCACGATTTCGATGAACCTAATTGAATCTAATTCAAATAAATTGAATTGGGTTTGTCCAATTGATGATATCCAAATCCAAACTCTTGTTTGTGTGATCCAGTTAGGTTCAATTTTATATGGTAATGATATATGTCGCGATCTCTATTATCGACATCATTGAAACATCTTCCAATGGATCAAAACTTTTTTAATTCAGACAACTAGAATGATTGATCATCCAAATCATTATAATTGCTTCCAAAATCCACCAGTGACACCTAGCAGTATATGGTGGCAACCCATCAAAAGTGAAAATGAACATCTTGATGTAGTTACATGTGTGATTAAGTTTTTCTATCTTGAGCCCCGATCGGATTAGGGTTAAGGTGAACTCGTCAAACCCTAATTTCCATCATATAAATTAATCATTCGATTCAAATCTAATGTAAAAATATTAATAGAAGCTCTTTCTATTATTTCACTCTGCCATGGCCATGGGCTTATAGATTTGATTCTCATGATCATCATAGGGTTGCTCCTCATCTACCAAGGTAGATAGATTTCCTCTTGGTGCAATCTAATTCCTACAATGAACATGCTATAGCTAACATACACCTCAGAATTCTGGATAACTAGAAGATCGAGTCATGGTGTAGTTAAACTATAACACCCTCAAGGTGAACTATCGATGCACCTCAGGTCAAAGAACCAGATACACCACTGCAGCTTTGAGCCAATCATCAACGAGAAGGTAGACTTCCTTATGACTGCTCGAGGTGGTCACGTTCAGTGCCCTCGTTCTCTAATGAGTACCTATACTCTCGCTCCTTGTGTCTTTATACCATAGACTCAAGACTCATCTACTATAAAGAAGCGATTGTACACCAACCTTTTGGATCAATTACCATGCTCATGATGATCCTATGGTCGGAAGCATTTTATGAGTTAATAATGAAAATTTATATCTTAAATTTTCAACTTTTGAAAATAAGAATTATCATTGCCATTAACTTAAGGGATGTATCATAGACACTAAATACATATTATGGTAGAAAATAATCTATTTTATTATTTATAGTCAAAATTATAATTTTGCCCATAGAAGTGTATAACAAGTGTCAGCTAATTCTAGTTTCTATGGTATACATATCTAACAAACTCCCACTTGACCTAAAGTGAATTGGCTACAAATCAAAGTCCCATCTTCTCAAGGTGGGCTTCAATCTTCTGCTGGTCCAATGACTTTGTGAGTAGGTTTGCCACATTGTTTGTAGAGTCGACTCTCTTGACCTCGACGTAACCTTTCTTGAGGTAATCGTGGATGAGGTGATATCGCCGCTCGATGTACTTGGATTTTTGGTAAGACCTCAACTTCTTAGTAAGGGCTATGGCACCATTGTTGTCACAATATAAAGGAATGGCATCTGATGGCATCACTCCGATCTCTGCGATAAACTTCTTGTACCAGAATGCCTCCTTCGCAGCTTCTGATGCAGCGATGTACTCTGCTTCCATGGTGAAATCTGCTATCACTGTTTGCTTGGAACTCTTTCAACTGACAGCACCACCATTACACACAAATAGACTCCCAGATGTTGACTTTCGATCATCTATATCGATCATAAAATTTGAGTCTGTTTACCCCTGAACTTGGAGTTCTCCATTACCAAAAAGCAACAACATATCCTTAGTTTGTCTCAAGTACTTAAGGATATATATCTCACAGAAGTCCAGTGTTCTTCATCTAGATTCGACTGATATCTATTTGTGATACTCACAGCATAGGCTATATCAGGATGTGTACATAACATGGTATACATGAGGCTCCCTATTATTGAAGCGTAAGGGATCTTGCTCATGCATTCTATCTCCTCAGGTGTGCTAGGGCACATCTTCTTGGAGAGATGAATGCCATGTCTGAAGGGTACTAATCCCCTCTTAGAATTTTTCAAGCTAAACCTCTTTAGCACTTCCTCTATATACATCTTCTGTGAAAGTCCTAGTATCCTATTCGGTCTATCTCTATAGACCTTAATTTCTAGAATAAAGGATGCTTCTCCTAGGTCTTTCATGGAGAATTCTTTGGATAACCATATTTTAACTATGATCAACATGAAAATATCATTTTCAATAAGGAGGATATCATCCACGTACAATATGAGGAAGACAATAGCACTCCCACTGATCTCTTTGCAGACATATGGTTCCTCATCGTTCTTGATGAAATCAAACAATTTGATTGCATCATTAAAATGAGTATTCCATCTCCAAGATGCTTGCTTAAGTTCATATATGGATCTTTGTAGCTTGCATACCTTGTGATCAACATCATTGGATGTGAAACCTAGCGATTGTTCCATATAGATATCTTCCTCAAGGTATCCATTTAAGAATGTTGTTTTCACGTCCATTTGCCATATCTCATAATCAAAATAGGCTACAATAGTAAGCAATGTGCGGATGAATTTTAGCATAGCTACTGATGAAAAGGTATCCTAATAGTCAATGCCTTCGCATTGACTATACCCTTTTGCCACTAATCTAGCTTTGAATGTCTCTACATTTCCATCTGTGCCAATCTTTCTCTTGTAGATCCATTTACATCCAATAGGTATTATATCTTCTGATGGATCTACCAAGGTCCAGACTTGGTTTAAGTGCATCGAGTCAATTTTTGATTTCATTACCTCTAACCATTTCTCGGAGTCGATATCCAATATCATCTCGTCATAGGTTTTGGGATCATCTCCATAAACCCCATTACCTATGAGGAATATTTTTCTACTTCCTCTGAAATAGTATCTAAGTACCTCTCAGGGGGATGGAAAATTCTTTTTGATTTATGAGGTGGAGGAGGTAGTGATTGTATTGGCTCAACCTGATTTGGTTCCATTTGATCCTTAGCTCGTTGCTCTTGTGAGACTTTCTCCTCGAGCTTGATCTGCTTTTCAATGCCACTATCTTGAATAAACTAATTTTTAAGAAAGATGGCATGTCGACTCATAATCACATTATGATCTTCTAAAATGTAGAAATAATATCCTAATGACTCTTTAGGATATCCTATAAATCAAGCTCTAAGGGACCTATAGTCTAGCTTGTCTGCTTGTTGTCTTTTGACATGAGCCAGACAATCCCAAATTTCGAGATGACTCAGACTTGATTTCTTACCATGCCATATCTCATACGGTGTGGTAGGAATGATTTTAGAAGAAACCCTATTCAGTAAGTATATTGCAGTCAACAGACTATATCCCCAAAGAAAATTAGGAAGGTCTGTGAAGCTCATAATGGATCAGACTATATCTAATAGGATCCGATTCCTCCATTCTAAAATCCTATTGAGTTGAGGTGTTCCAGGTGGAGTCCATTGAGAGATTATGCCATTTTTCTTAAGATGGTCCAAAAATTCTTGATTAAGATATTCACCTCCTCGATCTGATCGAAGAACCTTAATGGATTTTTTAGTTTGATTTTTTACTTCATGTCTGAATTTCTTGAACTTTTCAAAAGCTTCAAACTTGTGTCTCATAAGATACACATACCCATACTGAGATAAATCATCGATAAAGATTATGAAGTAGACAAAGTTGCCTTTAGCCGGCACATCAAATGGGCCGCACACATTAGTATGTACTAGGGCAAGAAGATCCATGGCCCTTTCTCCATGTCCTACAAAAGGGAGCTTAGTCATTTTGCCATGAAGACAAGATTCATAAATTGGATAAGACTCGAATGTCAACGGACTCAATAGTCTGATTTTCTCCAATTTGTTAATCCTATCTTTTACTATATAACCTAGTCTTAGGTGCCATAGATATCTATCATTTGGACTATCCCTAGGTCATTTTGTTCTTATGGCATTCAGATTTTGCTCGATATTAAAAATAGATACATCAATATGTAACTGGTAAAGATCGTTAATAAGGAAACCACTTGCAATTTTATTTCTTTCATAAAGAATATTACAATGGTCCTTAAGAAAACTAATTACATAGCCTTCTAGTGTTAAGCATGGAACAGAAATCAAATTTCTGCTTGCTATAGGCACAAAATAATAATCCTTTAATACTAAGTCTAAACCAAATGGTAGTCGAAGAGGGTATGTTTCTATGACCACAGCAGTAACTCTTGCTCCATTTTTGATGTGTAGGATCATCTTACAATCCCTCAGCCTCTTGCTATCCTCAAGATTCTGCTTGGAAGTACATAAATGAGCACTAAAACTAGAGTCAAGCACCCAACTACATGTAGAAGAAATCATAAGGTTAGACTAAATAACAAACATACCTCCAGAAGGACCTGCCTCCTTCTTATTCTTTAGGGTGGCCAGGTAAGTAGGGCAGCTCCACTTCTAGCGGCCATCAGTGTTGCAATGGAAACACTTTCCTTTGTCAGCGACCTTCTTCTTCAGCTTTGCTTTTTCTTCTTTCCTCCTTCCACCTTTTGCCTTTTTGCAGACTTCTTCTTCTTTTCAAAAGACTTTCTCTTGGAAGAAGTCTGTTCCATAGAAAGCACTGAGCCTTTAGAACTTTTCATAAAAAGCTCAGCAGTAACCAGCATGTTCATAAGCTTGGTTAGAGAATTTTGAAGTTTATGCATATGGTAGTTCATGATGAACTGCCCATATGCATCAATCAAGAATTGCAGAATTAAATTATTCTACAGATCTAGGTCCAACTTCACATCGAGCTTCTTAAGATCTTTCAAATCCTTGATCATCATCAGATAGTGATCTTGGACTGACTGTCCGTTACGCATTTTAGCCTTGAAAAGTCATTTAGTGACTTGATACTTGGCTGCGCGACTCTGTTCATCAAGCATCTCTTATAGATGAGCCAACATTTAATGGGCAGTCCTGATATCTTCATATTGGCGCTGAAGCTTATCAGACATCGAGCCCAACATGTAATATCTAACCTTATTATTTTCATCCAACTACTTGTCAAGAGATGCTCTTTATTCAGCGGATGGATGAGCTGGTAAGACGAGGGGGTCCTAGTCCAATACATGAGTTAACTTCTCAAAACCCAAAATGGGTTTGAAGTTCCGAAGCCAATCTTTGTAATTGGGTCCGATCAGTCTATGGGTGTCCAGGATACATGCTAGTGGGTTGGACGCAGACATTTTTCTGTAGAGAGTTAAAGTTTCTAGTTAGATATTATAATTAAGACTTGACCAATTTATTTAGAGATTTTATTTTTTAAATAAATTAGCTTCCACTATTTTCTTGGATCCCTACACTCCCTCTGTAGAGATGCAAAAATCTCTATGATTAATGATTTCTAGTGGGTGGTGCGATCCCACCAACTGACTCATCACCTCACCTAACAGTTATTGGTGATGGGTTGCCAATGGGTGAACAACTCTTGTCCAATGATTCTTTAATCATGGTGCACCCAAACTTGATCTCTAATTCAGGAATCTCATCATGCCCAGAATATTGATCCACTTCTTAGTTAAGTCAGACCCACCATTTGCACAGATTGGATTCCTAATTGAGTCTATCACCGTATCCAAAATATTGTACTCAATCCATCCTCCAGCCCATAGCATCCAATGCCTAATAGACATGGTTGCATCTTTCCGGTGCAACTGAACCATTGTAACCAGTCGAGAATAATCAATCCTGAAAAGGGCCTGCATATCTACAATGGTGGAAGACCTTAAACTTAATCTTTTCTTAGAAAGATTTGATTTAGATCTCATTAAACTAGACTTGATATAGTCATAACCATTATGACTAACCTAGTGGCATGGGTTAGCTCAGATTATTGGCCACCTCAGATTAGGACTGAGTCAACAAATATGGCTAGGTAAGTGAGACCGATAGAAGGGATATGCCATTAACTCAACAAGAATGCATTCGAGTCGAGTAGCTCCCAATTAAAAATTAGTCGATCATATCTGCCAGACTTACCTTAGACATCAAATTATTAAGCTAGAATCAATCGAGTTAGCCTACAATCTAGACTTTAACCACTGAGCCTAATTAGGTCTTAGCTTGATCGATCACTCATGTGACTCGATCTTGACCCAGACTTAATCCTATTAGGCTGGTCAATTTAAGCACTCTTGATCCCATCTAACCAACTCTTGATTCGATTTGATCAACCGCTTAGACCTAATTAAGCTACCCCAGTCCGAACCTAATTTTATGAATATGTCTTAAATCTAAAAATTTTTAATTTTTAGACTTGACATATTTCATAATTTTAATTCTTAATTAAGTTTAGGGTTCGCAAACAAAATATGTAAATAAAATCCTAGGATTTCAGGATCTAGAATTTTGCAGAAAATAAGTTTTTTGGGTTTCTGATTAAGGACGAATGCGCAGCACCCCTACACATTATAAGAACACACCATCGAATGAGAGGAGAGGATATTTAAACCCTACTTTGTTCTTATGACCAGACAGCCAAGGGGAATGCTTTAATCAAAAATATAAAAACTGCAAAACTAGTTAGATCTACATCATATATCTCATATATAAAATTGATCTAACTATAAACATATTTTGCATACATCTCATGTATCATATCATGCATATTTTTCATATCTAAATTATCTCATAATCATTTAAAAAATTAAATTTAAATTAATCTCATCAAAATAAATTCTATACTAGATAATTATGTAGAACTATTCTACAACTAGTCTAAACATGCATTCATCATATCTCATATGAATAAAAATTAAATAAATTTATTTTCTATTTTTTAGATATTATTATAATATTTATAACATTAAAAAATAGTAAATAAATTGATTCAAAAAATTATAATTTACAATTTAAATTATGATCATGCAAGACTATACATAGAACTATTCTATTCTACAACTAGTCATACATCTTGTAGAATTTAGATCTAAATTATTTAATTTTTAATTTATTATAATTTTAGATCTAATCATATCTCATGTGACATCTAAAATTACCAAATTATTAAATCAAAATTAAATTAAAATTAGATCTAAATTATTTAGAGGAACCTGGCTCTGATATCAGTTGAAGGGAAAAACCTATTTTTCGGATCAGGTTCGTTCAAATCTGATTTGATCAAGAAAAATATTTTAAAAAATTTTTATTAGATCTAAATTAGATTTGATACTTTTTAGATCAAATTTTATGAATTTAATAAAATAAAATAAAATAAATTAAATTAGATTTAATTTATATCTTATTCTTGGGTAATCTTATTACCCTATGATGATCCTGCTGATTGCCTGAGGTTCTAAATGTAGCCACGTAATTGCCTGACCTCTACCGATATTCACTCTAGTAGAATTTAGATACCTTCTCTTTCTTAATCTTTTCTCTAATGATCAGATCTAGATCTGATCTTGAAGGTCTTCAAAACAACTTTTGAAGATGCGATGTCGTCTCTTGCAGTAGTGCTGCCTTCTTCCTTTCTTGTCGCCTTTCTCTTGCCTGGATCGCACCAAACTGAAGCCCAAAGTCCCTTGGGTGTGGAGAGGAGAGAGAGGACCAGAGGTGAGCATGGAGGAGAGAGGGAGATAGCTATGTGGCATGGGCAAGGGGAGAACCTCTCTAAACCTAGGCGTAGATAGGGTTTATATAGACCCTGCTACGCCATGCAGTGCCACATCATCCCGATCAATCATGTCTCTTCGTGCAATCAGATCTAAATCTGATTGGTGGGATGACATCACCTAATTCAATCAGATGAGAGCCCCTCTCCAACATCCTTAGGTGGTGCCAAGACTGATCAAAGTAGAGTCATAGGCGCCACCTAAGTTTATTCCATGAAGCAACCTAGAGTCCCATCTGTATGGGACTCTAGGCATTATTATCCTTAGGCACATACCTCCCTAGGTGTGCGCCCCCTCCTTTTCTCTTTCTAGGAGGGAGACAAACCCCCATCTGCTCTCCTATGGGTGCATGACACATGGATAGATGTCTAAGTATCAAAGGTCAATGTTTGACCAAAGTCAAAAGACAAGAATTAGCAGATGACGAAAAATGGCAAGTATTGTCTCAAATTTATCTCATAAATTAAGACAACCCTTTTCTGATGACATGGACAAGCTCTCGTTAGACCAAGTAAAGGTACTGAGTGAGCCCAAACATATTTGGCTCAGTCGAGATAATATTTAATAATTATTGAAGGAGAACTTTAGGCTCAATCATATGCTAGCATGATTTTCTTGAACCTAATCGAATCTAATTCAAATCAATTAAACTGGGTTAGTCTAATTGATGATATCCAGATCCAAATTTTTGTTTGTGTGATCCAGTTAGATTTAATTCTATATGGTAATAAGATATATCATGATCTCTATCATCGACATCATTGAAACACCTTCCAATGGATCAGAATTTTTCTGATTCAGACAACTAGAATGATCGATCATCCAAATCATTCTAATTGCTTTCAAAATCCATCAGTGACACCTAGCAGCATATGATGGCAACCCATCAGAATTAAAAATGAACCTCTCGGTGTAGTTACATGTGTGATTAAGTTCTTCTATCTTGAGCCCCGATCAGATTAGGGTTAAGGTGAACTCGTCAAACCCTAATTTTCATCATATGAATTAATCATTCAATTCAAATCCAATGTGGAAATGTTAATAGAAACTCTTTCTATTATTTCACTCTACCATGGTCATGGGAATTATGGATTTGATTCTCATGATCATCATAGGGCTGCTCCTCATCTACTGAGGTAGATAGATTCTCTCTTGGTGTAATTCAATTCCTATAATGAATATGCTATAGCCAATATACACCTCAAAGTTTCGAATGGCAAGGAGATCGAGTCATAGTGTAGTCAAACTATAACACCCTTAAGATGAACTGTCGATGCACCTTAGGTCAAAGAACCAGACACACACACTGCAGCTTCGAGCCAGTCATCGACGAGAACGTAGACTTTCTTATGACTGCTTGAGGTGGTCATGCTCAGTGCCTTCATTCTCTAACGAGTACCTATACTCTCGCTCCCAATGTCTCTACATCATAGACTCAAGACTCATCTACTATAAAGAGGCGATTATACACCAACCTTTCGGATCAATCATCATCCTCATGATGATCCTACGATCGAAAGTATTTTATGAGTTAATAATGAAAATTCATGTCTTAAATTTTTAACTCTTGAAAATAAGAATTATCATTGCCATTAACTCAGAAAATGTGTCACCGACACTAAATACACATTGTGATAGAAAATAATTTATTTTATTATTTATAGTCAAAATTATAATTTTACCCTTAGAAGTGTATGACAAGTGTTGGCCAATTCTGACTTCTCTGGCACACATATCTAACACATCCATCTCCAATATTCAGGAATCACTTGTTATTTTCAAATTTTCTACTAACTTGAAGTTCTTGCAATGAATTTCAAATATGCACTAAACTTTTAGTATCCAGTATCCAGGTGGTAGTACCATAAATAGAGATATTACAAGGTGTTATCATATAACATCCTTGATTAGCAACTTCTTGCTCTTTTCTCTTGTTTAGCCTATTGGAGTCACAAGAAGCAAGGTACTGAGGATAGTGCCTCTGCTTTTTATAGTGGAAGGACTCTACCTAATTTGGATTAGTCTTGGATCTTTTGTTTAGATTGGGCATAGAAGCTCTAGCATGAATCTCTTTGTGCTGCTAAATAATGTTTAGCTTCCAATACTTATTATCGAAGTTGGGTCCCATAAGTATGACATTGTCTAGCAGTGTACGGAGCAACTTAGGTTTGGCCTTAACTGCACAAAGGATAACCAAAAACCTAATTAATAAATAATTTATTAATTCTTAAGATTTAGATTTTAATCAAAAGATTCTTCCATTATTTTATATGAATTAATAGCCTCTACCTTTAATTTGAGGAATTATCCTAATTTCTTAGTGGGTACTAGAATCCACACAGACTGCATACGGGCTTGAGGAAAGCTCTGACTAACCCATGTGCATCTATGGATAGGTTCTTAATCAATTATTTTTTAAAATAATTTTTAGTATTAGATTTTACCTTAGGTATCTTTTCAATAGGCCATATATTTCTTGAAGCTTTTACATGTCTACTTTATAAAGACATAAGTTTCATAGGCAAACATATATTATCATCATAAATTTATGCCTCAAGATAGTAAATTATTAAATACCAAGGAAAACACTGTTTCCATAAATGAGTAGATTTTAATGGGTCAACTTTTGGAGAGTCCTAACTCTCTCAATTCTTACAAAACTAAGCATATGATATACCACATCAAGCTTAACCCATGCATCGATAAAATGGTATAAAAATTCATCACATATGCCAACATTTTTTATAAAGAAAAATGATCCAAGTAAGGCTGCACGCTTAACATAAAAAATACATATATAGGTCTCTAGAAGTTAAATACCTAACTTTAAGAGGCCATTATTTTACTCAATATGCATCTAAATAATGCCAAATAATATCAATTTAAAGCTAACATGCCAACTGTAAGATTGAAACATAAAATCATGCATTTGGAAAACACTATAAATCAAGTAAAAATTATCTTAATTATGTACTTCTACAAGCACAAAAATTCAAAAAAACAAGGTTTTCATGCCTCAATAATGTTTATAACCAGAAAAACAAGCTTTAAGCTCGGATTACCAATGTAGAAATTTGACTACTTACCTTCTTGTACATAAAGAATCCGAACCGACTTATGATTATGGTTCCCGTCGAATCATGAACAGAAAATAGATTAATTTCAACAGCCTAAATTCTTCTTATGTTTTTCACGAGAATGAAGTAATTAAAAGTGTAATGTTAAAGTGAAAAGAGAAAATTTTTTTTATTTATATCTTGACTTGAAAAATTATGAAAAAAAATCAAATATGAGATATTGCTAAGAGACTGCACTTAGTTCTTCATCCCTTTTTTTTGAATGGACCAGGGCCCCATACATTATGGATGGATCTCGAATTCATAACCCAATAGAAGGGCAAGCAACAGAAAGAGGGGACGGCCAAGAAGCGGGAAGACACGTTGCAGAAGAGGAGGTTAAAAATATAAAATATTTACTTTTAAAAAAATAATAAAATATAAAAAGAAAAATTGATGGTATTATAAATATTAAATGCTCTTTATAACAAAATACGTATAAAAAGAGTAACTGTTAGCAAAAACCATATATATATATATATATTATATATATATTATATATATATATATATATATTAATATATATAGGTAAAAAGTGATCGGCTAGTTTGTGAGTTGATCCCAGAAATTCATGATTTATAGGAGGAAGAAGTGAGAGAGAGAATGATTGGATCTTGTTGTCCAACAGCAATAAAAAACAAAAATAAATTTAAAAAAAATCAAAAATTGGGGTGAAGGGTTAATTTAAAAATAAAGGATTATTGTAGATCTTGCGCTCAGTCTAAACTTAGCCGCACAAGGTCTTGTTGTGTTGGAAGTAATGGCCTTGGTGCTTGAGAGTCTTCTCCATTGTTTTCTTTTCCTTCTTTTTTCAAACCAACCAATCTGTAGTGGTATTAAACCAATGGTTCCTAATTTAAGATTAAAACCAATGGTTCCCTCTGGCTGCCTCCTTCCTTGGGTACACTTAAGATAATTTTTATTGCTTCAATATTAACTAACAAAGCAGCAACGGCCATATGATAAGAGATCATGATGCCAAATTTCTTATAAAATAGGAGGGAGGGCTATTATGCTAAACACCGTTAACATCCAATACAATAAGATTGTCCAACAGATAGCCAGAACCATAATAATATATATCCAAATACATATTTAATATAGTACCATAGAAATTTAAATCAAATTCGGACTTAAGAAGAATAATAACTGAAACAAGATTTTGTCGAGTATCAGAAGCAAAAAGAATATCATATAGGAGTAAAGCACGTCCATCTTGCATACATAATTTGTAGATACCGATGCCCTTAACCTCAATATGAGCATTGTTGCCCATATAAAGCCATCTTATTCCATGCTGAATCTGACGAAAGTTCACGAACATATCGTGGTCTTTTGCTACATGGTCGGTGGCCTCTGAGTCTACAGTCCATAAAGGATAATATTCAGTTAAAAAAGTAAAACTAGCAACTAATACTATACTTGCAATTACATATGAAATTGAATTATTTTTATATGCTTCTAAAGTTTCCATACTAAAAATCATATAAGAATATGAAATATATGTAAACTCATGTAAGGTTAATACCTTCTTTGGATCATTGCACTCACGAGCTAATAGCCTTTCTTGTTGCAATTGTAGCACTTAATCTTAGCCTTGTTCTTCTTCTTAGGATGAACCATAGGATTTTTTTCCTTTCCTTAATGTTTTTCAGGATCATCTTTTTACTTTTTCAATTTCTTATCCTTATAACCATACCCACCATATGACTTGCGCTTATGCCCAAAAGCTTCATGTGAGCTCGAGCCAGTCATATACACATCAATATTAAGCCTTAATGCCTTAATACGATCTTTCTCAAGTTACAAATGACGTGCAGCATCAGTGAGAGTCTTTATACTTTCATTATAGGTAAGGTGCACATTCATGTGCTCCCAGTTATGAGGCAAAGGAATAACAACCTAAACCTGTTGTTCATCGGTAAGCACGTGACCTGCATTCTTTAACTTACTAATCATATTGGATATCTCTCTTCGATGTTGTCTCACGTTATAATTTGGCGCTTCTTATAATTATCAAACATAATAGTGAGTTGTTTAAGTTTGGTAACAGAGGTCCCACCAAATTTTACTTTCAAAGAATCCCAAATCTCCTTAGCAGTATCAAACTTTCAGAATTCACATATAACATCATCTTCCATGCTGCTAAGTAAGGTAAAGTGAACTTTAGAATTTTTTTTCCTTCCGGGCCTCATAAACCTCTGGGTCCTTTCTATGCTGGACCGTATTCCTTTCTTTGGGTTTATCCATGATATGGTTCAAAACATCAAGAGCCTCTTGCTTTTTCAAGATATATTGGATTTTCATATGCCAAATTTCATAGTTTTTACTATTAAGCTTCATTCCACTATTCAATTCAGCAATTATATTCTTTGTTACAGTAGCCATTTTCACAAATGGTTCTACATAGAAAGATATGTATGCATTAATTAATATCAACATATCACACAATTATCTTTACATAATCCAATAAATTATCATAATTAATCATATAACATGTAATCAAAAGATTACTAAGTTTCATAATCATCATCCATATTTACATGTTTCATTATATTAATTTATTTTCTTACTCCCACTTAAGTAACAAATACTTAATTGAACATGATTAAACATATTGATGCAATGAAAATAAATTAACATAATAGTAATAATAAAACAAATATATCAACCAATTCATTAAAATAAGCAAAATAAGAAAAGTATAAAAAAATAATTAACTAACAAATTATCCAACCATACAAAATTAAAATAAATATTTATTAGACACATAAGTTCTTTAGAAAAACACCAAGGGACTAAATCATACCCTCCTAATAGGAATCGATTCTAAGAACCTATCATACAGGTCCATAGGAAGTGTATAGCGCAAGTTCGATGACTATAGGGTTTCCAAGTAGACAAGCCTCTCACTATGAAGCATCATTCCAGCAGATAGACAAATATATCATCTAGCTCCCCTCCTTATATACTTGGCTATGAACTTCTAAATCACAACTCTGTAGTGCTTATGTCTTGATTTGGTTTCCCAAGTATGGATGAGAAGCCTTTGTTGATGCGAGCTATCCAAAGATCTACGCATTACCAGGTATCCCAAGTCAGTTTTCAAGCCATCTATCCATATGACGTCCTAAATCCTATGATGTAGATAGATGATATAGTTTAGAAGTCGATCCATATCATCCTCATGGGTATTGGAATCTATGACAACATCCATCAGAGATGCAAGATTCATCTGAAGCCATTTGTTTTGGTGCTTGAGTTCTAGCTACTATAGGTGTCCTCATCAAAGTCATAAAAAAATTTTATTTTTATGTAATAAATATTGGGATAGTTAGTATATACAAAATATACAAACAATAATTAAAAACTTATTTTAATCAATCTAAAGTAGCATAGAACATAGTAAAAATATTTTTTGGATCCCAACAATGGCAGCAGTGTGGATTATCAAGTGGCCTACATTGAACCCTTATATCTCATTGGTTTCTAGTCTAGATTTCACAAATCATATATTATCTTGAAGCTTTACATGTCTACTTTATAAAGACATAAGTTTCATAGGCCAAAACATATATTATCATCATAAATTTATGCCTCAAAGATAGTAAATTAAAACCAGAAAACACTGTTTCCATAAATGGTAGATTTAATGGGTCAACTTTGGAGAGTCCTAACTCTCTCAATTCTTAACAAAACTAAGCATATGATATACCACATCCAAGCTTAACATGCCATCGATAAAATGGTATAAAAATTCATCACATATGCCAACATTTTTATAAAGAAAAATGGATCCAAAGTAGGCTGCACGCTAACTAAAAAATACATATATTAGGTCTCTAGAATTAAATACCTAACTTTAAGAGGCCATATTTTACTCAATATGCATCTAAATAATGCAAATAAGGTATCAAATTAAAGCTAATCATGCCAACTGTAAGATTGAAACATAAAATCATGCATTGGAAAACATATAAATCAAGTAAAATAATCTTAAATTATGTACTTCTACAAGCACAAAAAATTCAAAAAAAAAAGGTTTTCATGCCTCCAATAATGTTTAAACCAGAAAAACAAGCTTTAATGCTCGGATACCAATGTAGAAATTTGACTACTTACCTCTTGTAGCATAAAGAATCCGAACCCGACTTATGATTATTGGTTCACGTTCGAAATCATGAACAGAAATAGATTAATTTCACAGCCTAAATTCTTCCTTATGTTTTTCCGAGAATTGAGTAATTAAAAGTGTATGTTAAAGTGAGAAAGAGAAAACTTTTTTTTATTTTATATCTTGACTTGAAAAATTATGAAAAATCAAATATGAGATAATTGCTAGAGACTGGCACTTATTCTCACATCCCATTTTTTTTGATGGACCAGGCCATACATTATGGATGGATCCGAATTCATAACCCAATAGAAGGCAAGCAACAGAAAGACGGGCGACGGAAAGAAGCGGGAGACACGTTGCAGAAGAGGAGGTTAAAAATAATAAAATATTTACTTTTAAAAAAATAATAAAATATAAAAAAGAAAAATATGATGGTATTATAATATATTAAATGCTCTTTATAACAAAATACTATAAAAAGAGTACTGTAGCAAAAACCATATATATATATATATATATATATATATATATATATATATATATATATATATATTAATATATATAGGTAAAAGTGATCTGGCTAGTTGGATGTTGATCCCAGAAATTCATGATTTATAGGAGGAGAAGTAGAGATAGAGAATGATTGGATTCTTGCTTGTCCAACAGCAATAAAAAACAAAAATAAATTTAAAAAAAATCAAAATTGGGGTGAAGGTTAATTTAAAAATAAAAGGATTATTGTAGATCTTGGCTCGAGTCTAAACTTAGCACAAGGTTTGTGTTGGAGTAATGGCCTTGAGTTGCTTGAGGAGTCTTCTCCCATTGTTTTCTTTTCCTTCTTTTCAAAACCAACCATCTGTAGTGTATTAAACATGGTCCTAAATTTAGATACAATGGTCTCTTGGCTGCCTCCTTCCTTGGGTACACTTAAGATAATTTTTTATGCTTCAATATTAACTAACAAAGCAGCAACGGCCCATATGATAAGAGATCATGATGCCAATTTCTTATAAATAGGAGGGAGGCTATATGTCTCTTCGTGCAATCAGATCTAAATCTGATTGGTGGGATGACATCACCTAATTCAATCAGATGAGAGCCCCTCTCCAACATCCTTAGGTGGTGCCAAGACTGATCAAAGTAGAGTCATAGGCGCCACCTAAGTTTATTCCATGAAGCAACCTAGAGTCCCATCTGTATGGGACTCTAGGCATTATTATCCTTAGGCACATACCTCCCTAGGTGTGCGCCCCCTCCTTTTCTCTTTCTAGGAGGGAGACAAACCCCCATCTGCTCTCCTATGGGTGCATGACACATGGATAGATGTCTAAGTATCAAAGGTCAATGTTTGACCAAAGTCAAAAGACAAGAATTAGCAGATGACGAAAAATGGCAAGTATTGTCTCAAATTTATCTCATAAATTAAGACAACCCTTTTCTGACATGGACAAGCTCTCGTTAGACCAAGTAAAGGTACTGAGTGAGCCCAAACATATTTGGCTCAGTCGAGATAATATTTAATAATTATTGAAGGAGAACTTTAGGCTCAATCATATGCTAGCATGATTTTCTTGAACCTAATCGAATCTAATTCAAATCAATTAAACTGGGTTAGTCTAATTGATGATATCCAGATCCAAATTTTTGTTTGTGTGATCCAGTTAGATTTAATTCTATATGGTAATAAGATATATCATGATCTCTATCATCGACATCATTGAAACACCTTCCAATGGATCAGAATTTTTCTGATTCAGACAACTAGAATGATCGATCATCCAAATCATTCTAATTGCTTTCAAAATCCATCAGTGACACCTAGCAGCATATGATGGCAACCCATCAGAATTAAAAATGAACCTCTCGGTGTAGTTACATGTGTGATTAAGTTCTTCTATCTTGAGCCCCGATCAGATTAGGGTTAAGGTGAACTCGTCAAACCCTAATTTTCATCATATGAATTAATCATTCAATTCAAATCCAATGTGGAAATGTTAATAGAAACTCTTTCTATTATTTCACTCTACCATGGTCATGGAATTATGGATTTGATTCTCATGATCATCATAGGGCTGCTCCTCATCTACTGAGGTAGATAGATTCTCTCTTGGTGTAATTCAATTCCTATAATGAATATGCTATAACCAATATACACCTCAAAGTTTCGAATGGCAAGGAGATCGAGTCATAGTGTAGTCAAACTATAACACCCTTAAGATGAACTGTCGATGCACCTTAGGTCAAAGAACCAGACACACACTGCAGCTTCGAGCCAGTCATCGACGAGAACGTAGACTTTCTTATGACTGCTTGAGGTGGTCATGCTCAGTGCCTTCATTCTCTAACGAGTACCTATACTCTCGCTCCCAATGTCTCTACATCATAGACTCAAGACTCATCTACTATAAAGAGGCGATTATACACCAACCTTTCGGATCAATCATCATCCTCATGATGATCCTACGATCGAAAGTATTTTATGAGTTAATAATGAAAATTCATGTCTTAAATTTTTAACTCTTGAAAATAAGAATTATCATTGCCATTAACTCAGAAAATGTGTCACCGACACTAAATACACATTGTGATAGAAAATAATTTATTTTATTATTTATAGTCAAAATTATAATTTTACCCTTAGAAGTGTATGACAAGTGTTGGCCAATTCTGACTTCTCTGGCACACATATCTAACACATCCATCTCCAATATTCAGGAATCACTTGTTATTTTCAAATTTTCTACTAACTTGAAGTTCTTGCAATGAATTTCAAATATGCACTAAACTTTTAGTATCCAGTATCCAGGTGGTAGTACCATAAATAGAGATATTACAAGGTGTTATCATATAACATCCTTGATTAGCAACTTCTTGCTCTTTTCTCTTGTTTAGCCTATTGGAGTCACAAGAAGCAAGGTACTGAGGATAGTGCCTCTGCTTTTTATAGTGGAAGGACTCTACCTAATTTGGATTAGTCTTGGATCTTTTGTTTAGATTGGGCATAGAAGCTCTAGCATGAATCTCTTTGTGCTGCTAAATAATGTTTAGCTTCCAATACTTATTATCGAAGTTGGGTCCCATAAGTATGACATTGTCTAGCAGTGTACGGAGCAACTTAGGTTTGGCCTTAACTGCACAAAGGATAACCAAAAACCTAATTAATAAATAATTTATTAATTCTTAAGATTTAGATTTTAATCAAAAGATTCTTCCATTATTTTATATGAATTAATAGCCTCTACCTTTAATTTGAGGAATTATCCTAATTTCTTAGTGGGTACTAGAATCCACACAGACTGCATACGGGCTTGAGGAAAGCTCTGACTAACCCATGTGCATCTATGGATAGGTTCTTAATCAATTATTTTTTAAAATAATTTTTAGTATTAGATTTTACCTTAGGTATCTTTTCAATAGGCTAGGGTCTCTACTAAAAGTTTCGATTAGGTCCAACCATTAACATGATTGAGTTTGGTGCATCAAACAAATGATGATCAGGCCCAAGAAAAGCTCTGGCTAACCTGATCACCATTTAGAGTGTGTGATCCAATCATTATATGATGAATGGTAATTTTAATATCTCGATGAATACTAGGCATAAGATGCCTCTGATGTCCATCTAGACTATTGGACCCATTACCATCTACCTTAATGGGAGACTATGACTAGTTATTACCATAACTATCTCATTTTAAGGATCTAATAATTTTAAAGGATTTGGTTAATAGTTTTAGAAGAAGAGAGTCAGATGAACCAGCTAATCATGATCCTCCCACTGACTTTACCAAGTCAGATTAAGGAAGACCATAGATAGGCAAGTTTAGGAGCACCTAAATCAGTCACACTGATTTATCTAGCTGACATGGGTCAGCTTGAATTATCAAGTGATCTAATCAAAACATAACTTCACTAAGAAGGCCAGGTGAGTGAGATCAGTGGAAGAAATATGTCATTACCTCATCAAAGACTGAATCAATTGAGTAGCTCCTAATTAAAAACCACCGGTCGAAACTATCAGACTTACCTTAGACACCAACTATTTAATTAGTTTCAATTGGATCAACTCAACATTTTAGGCTAGGCTGCTTAACCAAGAATCATGTTCATTTTGGTTCTCATTAAAGACATGGACTTGACCAACTACAACTATTGTAATTGATCTAAAGAGATCTTGACCTAATCTAAGATAATAATGGATTAGATTTGGTCAACTCTCTAATTAAGTCCATTCTTTAATCTAACCTTAGGTCTAACCCAATTAATGGAACTAATTCACTCAAATCCATTAACTCAAATTTTATGATTTATATCTTAGAATCTTCAATTCACAATCCTAGATTCTAAACAAAATAATTCTTAATTCCTAATTAAGTATCAGGCTTAGGGATGGGGTTTGGCGTTTCAAAAATAATTTTCATGTTTGTAAAATATTTTTACAATATGGTTCTACCAACCAAATTTCATGTTTGATTCATAATCAATATGCAAATAATAAATAATATAAACTTAAATCTACTTTAGATCTAATCTAAATATATTCATGATTATGTTCATCTATTTGAAATAATTTTAATTTAAAGTAATTATAAATCACCTTAGATATGATCTAACATATTTATGATCATAAAAATTAAATTAAAATATTTTTAATTAAATTATAAAATTTTTTAAATCTAATCTAAAATTTTATGATTAGGATTTTAGATCAGCACGTACTAGGATAAACTTTTTACTGTAAGGGATAAACCTTATAGTAGGACAACCTTACAAGATTAGTCTATGCGAACTAAAATATTATTTTTAGATTTAATGTTAAATTATAATTTAGATCTAATCTAAATAATAGATCTAAAATATTTAAAAGGTCATATCAAAAATATCTATGCTCTGATATCAATTGAAGAAAAAACCAAGGGTTTCTAGCATGTATTTTGAAACTTTTTTCAAAATCAGAATAGCAGAAGCTAAAGATTAATCTAATTAATCTATGAAATATGTAAATAAATTCTAGATATAGGATCTAATGATATGATTAAAGAATACATATAAATCTAAAAATTAAATAAAATATAAAACAATGATGTTGATCATATCAACATCAAACAAGAAAAACTAGATCTGATCTAGTTGGCAATTGAGATCAAATCTCATTACCCTTTTCATTTATTTGGATGTCCACTTTTTGATCTGAGACTGAGGATGTTGCTTTGAGCTACACATGAATCCGGCCTCTATGAGAAGTCCACATGAAGCTTTGATCATGATCCGAAGTCTAGTAATATGGAAAGCAGTACAGTGTGTTAGCACTGTGCTGATCCTTCATCGATGGTTGATACCAAATCTTCTTCTTCAATTGACTTGAACTCTTCAAGGATCAAAGAAGGAGAAGAAAGAATCTAGAAGAAGCCTTCTTCCTATGTTCTTCTCTCAAAAATTTGTAGAAAAAAATCTGAAATAAAAATCCTAGAGATGACCCTACTTCTCTGGGCCCTTTCCTCTTACCTAGGCACAATAATTTGTGCCTTTACAAAATGCCACACCCTCAACTCTAATGTGCCCAAGGTCTCCATGCCCAAGCCCTCTCTCTTAGGTATAAAATCTCAAAATTTCATGGTTTAACTTTTTTTAAATATAGATTTAGAGAAGAGTCCCTATCTAGGTCAAATACCTAGATAAAAAGTCCAAATAGAACAAGGATAGGGGCATCCAACTCTTGGGCACCTCCTCAAACTTTTTTCATATGGATTCTAGGTATTTGATGCATAATTAAATCCTCTTTCTCCCATAAAATTTTTAGAAAAAAATTGAATTAATTGCTGCCATAATGGATAAGAATTTTGGGTTTGTCCAAACTCTATCAAATAGAGTCTAGATCATTACTACTTCTTAGTTTTGATTAAATCCAAAACCACAAAACATCTAAGAGAGATATCGGTGCAAGGATAAGCATGGAACCTTTCTAGAAATTAGATTTTCTATAAAAAAAATCATGGAAAAGGCATGGAGAAAGGGAAAGTGGTGCAAGGGAGGAGTCCTAGTCTAACTAGGACTACATGCTTTGACTAGTCAAACCAAATTTTTAGCCCAATTAAAATAGATCTTGATGAAACCTAATTAATGATATTTTTAATCCAATTAAAAACTTAATATATGTAATCTCATAGGTTAAATCTAAGTCGATAGCACAGAAATAAATTCGTATACCAATTGAAGTGGCCATCTAGCAATGGTACTTGATAGCCAGATAGATCGAATATATAAAGCAACATTCTTAGAACCCATGTAGATATGATTTCCATATAATTCATCCCCTTGACCATAAATGGCCATAGGATGATTCAGAATTTAACTATCAACTCTGAATAAGTCATCTACATTGTATTTCAAAATATCAAATTCATCTCATGGATTATCATGATCAAGATTTTGCTAAATTAAAATATAGCAATGCATTATCTCCAAACTCTTTAGAGTGCTCAATCCTATCTTGGTCACTCACCAACTTTATAAGTATTTAATTGTGATCAAAAACCTTTCATTATTGAATTAGAAATTTAGGTAGTCTAGTACCAAAGCACAGTGAGTTGCTTGTAAGCCATCATGACGATCTAAGATCCAAGGAACACTTATATCCATATCTTATTAGAGCAATTCTTGATAGCAGAATGTTGTAGAGTTAGTCACGTTTAGTGATGATGTATCCTTATATCTCACCTATATACCATACCAGTATCTCCACAGTCCTTGGTTAAGACAACCAACCTATATGGCATACAATGACCTACACTCGATAAACATTGTCGTCCTAATTAATAACGTATCATTTGGTCACGAATAGTTTTAAGGACTAATCAATAAATTCTCTCTTTATTGAATCTAAATAGTCCTAAAAACTTTATCACAACATAGGAGTTCATTAGAAGATGTAGACTTATGATGAAAATACCAAAATAAATATTTTATTTATTAATAAATTATTTATATTTATAAAATAGCACAACCATCAATAGGCTGATGATTGACTTTGGAACATATTTTCCAATAGATATTATTGGGCAACCTTGTAGAAAGAAGCTATTAAGCTTGTCAAGCGATGTGAGCAATGTCAAAAATATTCCAACATCCAAAGAAGGCTGGCAGCCGAGCTCATATCAATTATTGCTCTTTGTCCTTTTGCTATGTGAGGAATCGATATCTTCAGACTGTTCCTACAAGTGACTAAACAAAGAAAGTTTCTAATCATAATGATTGACTACTTCACCAATGGATCAAAGCCGAACCCTTAGCACATATTATTGAGGCAAAAATTTGGGACTTCATCTAGAAGTTGATCATCTATCAACTTAGGCTCTCATGAGCTACCATCACTAATAACGGGCACCAATTCGATGATCAAAAGTTCAAGAACTTCTGCTCGGAGCTCCACATTAACCATAGGCTCACTTTGTTATAGCACCTATAGTCGAATAGAGAAGCTGAGATGACCGACCATATAATTTTGCAAGGGTTGAAAATCATACTTGGCTAAGTGAAAGGATTATGGGTAGAAAAGCTCTACCATGCCTATAGGCATATCGGATAAATCCTTGGATGGCAACTAGCTAAACTCCCTTCAACCTCATCTTTGGAGCCAAGGCAGTTATTCCCATCGAGATTGGGATACTGTCGACTAGAATCAAGTTCTACGATGAGCAATAGAATCTTAGTCAGCTTCGAGCAAATCTAGATTGCTTGAAAAAATAAGACAAAGAGCTCAGATAAAAATGAGATTGTACTAGCAAAGAATAGCTCGCTACTATAATGCTTGAGTCAAGACCAAGGCCTTCCAATCTGAAGACCTTGTCCTGAGACAAGTAGAAGTGGCCAAACCCATGGAATAAGGCAAGTTATCCCTGAACTAGAAAGGATCATACTAGATTATGGAAGTCATCTGACCTGGAGTAGACAAATTAGAGACCCTTGATGGCACTCAGATATGGAACTCCAAAAATCTTAGCATGTACTATCAGTAAGAAGTATAACCACTCCAAACTCATTAATAAAATTATTCTTCCCTATATTTATGTACAGTTCTTATTTAAACGGCCAACTAGAGAATCTAATCTAGATAAAAGATAACAATAAATGGGGCTAACCCTCTGGGAACCCGATATGGCTACTTGGTACTCTTCATCCATGGACGAGTTGAGTAGAGGCCTATGTGAATCAACTTTGGATGACTCTTATAGGAGGCCTCTTGAAGTAGAAGAATTATGACAACATGGTACTAACATTGAATTAACATAATGAAGAAACACTTTACTCAAAAAGTTTGTTCAAGCTTAATACAAAATGACTTTCATCAGATGAACCATTATAACAAAGAGGAAGGAAGAAACAGGCTGGAGCCGAACATCAAAACAACACAATCTCAAATGAAGGGTACAGAGCTCCCCATCTTATAGCATACATCATCTCTCCTGAATGGGACGACAACAATGATGTGGGCCCCTCCATTCTCATAAGCCCACTCACCTTCACAATGCACCTCCAAGGAGAGCTTAAAAGCTAGACTTGCCAGAGGGCAAAACTATCCTCTAGAAAGGTTTAAGACCCTTCTATGGAGTACGATGCTGATGAAGGAAAAACTGGTAGGGTTTCATGCATGCCTTTCGAAATTTTTTTGAAATAAAACCAGCCGAAGGCATAAGTTAATCCAATTAATCTATTTATGCATATGATCAGATCATTAAATACCTACAAACTAGGATCTATGATACGATATGATGCATGCATAAATCTAAAAATAGAAAGTAAATAGATATTGATCTTATCAATACCCTATATCAAATCAAGCATATAATAGAATAGAGATCAGATCTCTATACCTAAGCATCGGTCAAGAACTCTACCATTGATTTTCATAGATCTGATTATTGCTTCAAGCCGCATAGGTTGTCTGGGCTCTATAGGAAGTCCATATGAGGCTTCTATGCTGATTAGAGGTTTGACGATCGAAGATCTTTGTAGGATGCTAGCTCTTTATAGATCCTTCTTGATGGCTAATTTGATTTCTTTTTTTCAAATCTCTTGGATGCTCTAGGAGATGAAGAAACTGAGGTGGAGGAATAAGAAGAGAGACCCTTCTCTCTTTTCTCTCAAAAGCATGTACAAAGAGAAGGAAAAACCCTAAGAGAAGAATCCTTTCTTCTCTTCTTTCTTTTCTCTCAAAAGGACATGCAATAGAGATGTCCTAAAAGAAATTCACAACCCCTAGAGGATAGCCCATGCCTCCCTCTCTTTTCTATCTATTTTTCACAGTAAAAACCTCATGGTTTCACAAGCCAAAAGATCCTATATATGTGGCATCCCATAGAAAGAATTTTGTGGATTTAAAACTCTATCCAATAGAGTTGTAATCAAACAAAACTTACCCCATTTGACTTGGATGACTTTCATCCAAACTCAAAGAGGGAGGGGGCGCATGGGATCTCTCATAATGTGAGAAAACTCATGCCAATAAGAAAGAAAAGAGGTGGACTACTTAGGTGGGCATGGGCAATTGATGGTGCAAAGGGAGAGGGAGAGTTGTTGAAAACCAAAAAATATGCATGTTGATTTTTACTATTTATATTAAATACCATGAAAAGAAATTTAAAAATAATTTTTAAATTGATCAAAGAATGTTGATTTAAATCAAGACTATGTAAGAATCATCTAACATACATAAATAAATTTATTTATAGATCTAAAAATAAATATATGAAGAAAGAAATTATACCTATCGCTTTTTGCTTCTCCTTTCTTAAACCAGATTGATTTGATCTCTCAAGCTCCTATTATAGCCATGCACATGCCTGACCTCTGCTGGTATCCACATAGAGCTCTTTTCGATCAGAACTTTGAAACCCTGCAGGTGCTAGCTAAAAACATGCAGAGTTTTAAGCATGCATTTCAAAATTTTTTTGAATAAAATGTAGCGGTAGACTATAGATTAATCTAATTAATTTATGCATGCTATGATGTATTCATAATTAACCCTACACTAGGATTAAGATATGATATATATATATATATAAGAAAAGTTAAAGCATAGAACAGTAAATCAGATTTACTATCCTACTCGTGTTCAAAACACAATACCTAAGTGTAGATAGATGATCTCTGCAATCTAAAATTCATGGATAGAGGCTCCTCACATCATCGTGCAGCTGTATCCTAAAGCCAATCATTTAGAAATTGTATCCTAAAGCCAATCATTTAGGTTGTAGATGGTTGATCTCAATGTAAAATATACTTGAATTTTAAATAAAA
Source organism: Cocos nucifera (assembly GCA_006176705.1). Taxonomy (NCBI): domain Eukaryota; kingdom Viridiplantae; phylum Streptophyta; class Magnoliopsida; order Arecales; family Arecaceae; genus Cocos; species Cocos nucifera. Next base: position 47,504 of record QRFJ01001161.1, on the reverse strand, counting down.
TTATTTTTTGGCAATTCATCACTTTTACATCTTTCTGTAATGAACTCTTCTGTGATGAAGTCCTTGAGACTATTTAGATTCAACAAAGAAGGATTGTTATTTAGTCCTTAAATTAGTTCATGATCAAATAATACGTTGTTATCCAGGACGACAATGTATCAAGTGTAGGTCATTGTATGCCATAAGTGTTGATTGTCCTCTTAACCAAGAAGTATAGAGATACTGTTATGGCATGCAAGTAAAATGTAGGGATCAATTTCACTGAACATGACCTAACTACGTAGCTCTTTGCTATCAAGAATTGGTCACAATGGATATGGGTACAAGTGTCCCTTAGACTTGAGATCACCATGGTGGCTTACAAGCAACTCACTGTACTTAGGTACCGGACTACCTGAATTTCGAATTCAATGATGGAAGGTTACTGGGTGCAGTCAAGTACTTGTGAGGTCGGTGTATGTGTCAAGATAGGATTGACCCCTCCAAGTGTTGGAGCAAGTGCATCAATGTATTTCAATTTAGCAAAATCTCAGTCGGGATAGTCCATTCGATGGACACTGTAATTTGAAATACACTGTAGATGATTTTTTAGGGTTGACAGTTAAATTCTAGGTCATCTTTTGAGCATTGAGGTCAAGGGGATGAATTATACAGTGATCATATTCCATAGATTCATCGATGTTACGTTGCAATAAATTCGACCTATCCAGACGTTGGGTACCATTGCTAGATGGTCACATCGATAGGTACCAAAAATCAGTTTCTGTGCTACCGACTTAGGATTTGAACCTATGGGGTCATGCATAATAGGAGTTACTACCTGATCTGATGGCTGATCTAGAGTCTTGATGGACTGAGATTCTGAGTTTGACTCATCTGGGACTCTCTAATCAAGAGTCTCACTGATCTGAGATTCTATGATCATGAGTTTCATTCATTTAGAATACTGGGTTCAAGAGTCCCACTGGATTGGGACTCTTCAAGAGTTTCATAGTGATGGAACTTTATTGCTCAGACTCCCACCTAATTGGGACTCTATATTTATTGAAGAATTAATTAGCAATTTGATTGTTGATTAGCTCAATTTGATTGAACTATAATGATTTGATCAAGTTTGATCGAATTGGATTCGATTGGGTTTGACTTGATTAGGTCATGAGTTGACCTAATTATTATGGAAGATTTAACCCTGATTTGATCAGGAGCTAGACCAAATTAATTTCTAATTTGATTAAGAAGTAAATAGGTTGGGTTAAGCCTAGTTTGGTTGGATTTAATCTAATCTAGTTGATTTTGAATTAATTTGGTTTGGTTGAAACCAATTTGGACTAATTCAAATCCTGTTTGAATTCAAACCTCCCCATGTGCCACCTCATGTTTGACTTTTCTACCTTGCCCATGCCCACCTTTGTTTTTACGTAAGTTTCTCTTATGAAGAAAAGGAATTTGTGCCCCCTTTCTTTCTTTCTTTAATCTGATCCAAGTGTTGGACCAGTTCAAACTCTTTTGAATTTTGAATTCAAAGAGGTTGGTTTGGTTGAAACCTTTCTCTCCCTCTTATCCTTATCTCCATGCCCTTTTCTCTTTATGGTCACCAATTTTTCTAAAAAATGGTGCATGCATGCAGAAGGAATGTTCTTCTGCATGTGAAATAAGTGGAATGGGCATTGGAATTGGATAGGCTTGCATTTGAATCAAATACTAGAAGTTGGTTGAAATTAGTTCAATCAATCTTAATCTGTCCACTCCACATAGAATTTCCACTTATTTTTCAGCCATCAAAGGCCCTATCGAGGAGCTAGCACTCCAGTGGGGCTGATCGAGATCAGGAGCTTCATGTAGACCAACCATAGAGGTCGAACATGTGTGCAGCTATGATGTGACACCAGCGCATTATCCAGTGGATTCAGATTATGATGATCAGCTACCCATGAAAAGATATTATGTTCTGAACAGATAGATGTAGTAAAGAGTTTGTTGCATAATTTTTTTTTCCAGATCTATATGAATGCATGCATATTATATTTAGATCCTTAGTATAGGGTTTAATATTCTAATTTGATAAGTAATTAATTAATTTGATTAATAAATTTTTTACTATATTTTAGCTATTTTTAAAAATTTTTTTGAAAGTAGTACTGCAAATCCTACACTGCATCCTTCAAATGGTATCAAAGCTACGTTCACTAAACAAGATATACTTGCATGTTTAGATTGATAATTTAGATTTGATCTAAATATTAATCTAATATTTTGATTAATTAGATCTAAAAATTCAAATCAAGATCTCACAGATTGTAGGTTGTCCTGTGTAGGGTTTACCCTCTATAGTGCAAAAGTTATCCTTGTACGTGCTTGATCTTATAGTTGATCATAAAATTTTTAGATTAGATCTATTTTTTTATGATATGTTAAATTAGGCTTTAATCTAATTTTTGATCATGAATGTATGTTTAGATAGGATCTAAAGTTTGATTCATGATTTAGTATTATGTAGTCTACATAGTTTTAGATTAAATTCTATAACTAGTGTTGTTTGTGAATTGAGCCATTCAATTTTTGAAGTGAGTCGACTCAATTGGTGAACATTGCTAAGTTATAAAGAATCTTTTAAAAATTAAAAAATAATTTTGAAATACTGAACCCTAATCCTCAGCCCATAACTTAATTAAAAATTAAGTATAATGATTTAGTATCTAGAATTATTAATTAAGATTCTAAGTCATTAATCATAAACTTGTGGGTTATTGAGTTAGATGAATTAGGTCCATAAATTAGGTTAGACCTAAGGTTAGTTAAAGATTGGACTTAGTAAGAGCAATTGATCAAATCTAAGCAAGTGTTGACTTAGATTAGGTCAAGGATACTCTAGATTCAACTTCAATAGTTGTAGTTGGATGGGTCCATGTTTTTAACAAGACCAAAATGGACTTAATTCATGGCCATGCGGTTAAGCCCAAAATTACTAGATTGATCGGATTGAATCTAATTAATCTGTTGGTGTCTAAGGTAAGTTTGATGGTAAAGATCAATAGTTTTTAATTGGGAGCTACTCATATTGATTCGATCTTTGACGAGTTAATGGCATATCTCTTCCACTGATCTCACTTACCTAGCCGACATGGTCGATTAGAGTTTGATTAGATCAGTTGGTTATTTGAGCTAACCCATGTCACTAGGAATTAGTTTAACTGATTTCAATCAGTAAGATTGTATTAGGTGCCTATAGACTTAAATTAGTCAGCCTTAACCTATTGACTTGTTGAAGTCAGTGGGATGGTTTGACCTAGTAAAGTCAGTGGGCGAAATTGGTCCGTGTCCTTTCTATAATTAAATTACAAGTAACCTAAATTCTCTAAATTATTAGGTCCTTAAAATGACTAAGTTATGGGGATAACCGAGTCATAGCTTCTCATTAAGGTGAATAGTAATGAGTCCAATTTTCTGGGTGGACATTGGAGGTGCCTTACACCTGGTGTATATCTGGATATTGGAATCACTATCCATCATCTGATGATTAGGTCGCACTCTCTTAATGATGATCAGATTAGCCAGAAGTTTCCTTAGGCTTGATTATCATTAGTTTGATGCACCTAAGTCAATCATATTAATGGTTGGATCTAACCAGACCTTTTTAGTGGAGGCCATAGCCTACTGAATTGGTTTCTAGGGCAAAACCTAATTACTAAAAATTATTTAAAAAAATAATTGGTTATGAACCTACATGTAAATGCACACAGGTTAGCCAAAACTTTCGTCACATTTGTTTGTAGTCTATGTAGATTCTAGTACCGACTAAGGAGTTAATGTAATTCCTCGAAATGAAAGTAGAGGCTATCAATTTATTAAAATAGTGGAAGAATATTTAGACTAAAGTCCATGTCTTTAGGATTAATTAATTCAAGTACTAATAAGATTTCATGTTTTTCTTTCAGATAATTAGAATGGCTAGTGTAAGTCCGCTCCATTCATTGTTGGACAGTAGCAAGTGTTTAGGACCTAAGAACAAGGAGTCTAGTGTTGACCCTAATAAGGCAGACCCAAAGAAGAATTATCCTCTTGATCTGAATAAGCTGAACTGGGTAAATTAGTAAGTAATTATTGGTTAAGGCTATTATGTGATAAAATCTTATAATTTCCCCGTATGAGATATATCTACCTGGGTATTAGATACCGGGAGTCCAATTCACATATGCAATTCATTACATGGACTTCAAAGAGGTAGAAAATTTAAGAATGATGATAGATTTATTAATGTTGGGGATGGAAGTAAAGTTTTAGTCCTAGCATTGAAAGCTCTTGAACTATTTTTCAAAAATAATAGTATCATTTTAAGTGACTATCACTATTATCCATCTTTTATGATGAACATAATATCTGTTGGGCTTTTAGCCTAGGATAGTTATTGTTTATCAATAAAAAATATTTATTATAATATCATTATGAATGATGTTACACTAATACAAGGATAATTGAGAAATGGCATATATGTATTATCACAGTCTATTAGTGTAATGTACACGTCTAATAAACATCCTAAACTAGATCATATTATCAATGCCTATCTTTGGCACTGTAGGCTCGATCATATAAACAAGAATAGAATCAATAGGTTAGTCAAGAAAAATATCCTTGGCATCAATAATTATGAATCATTGACTACCTGTGAGTCCTACCTTCTTGGAAAGATGGCCAAATCATCTTTTACTGGAAAAGGTGAATAGGCCACTAAGCTTCTAGGTCTAATACATATTGATGTATGTGGACCTATGAACACATGTGCTAGAGGTGGGTATTACTACTTCATTATATTTACTGACGACCTATCTATGTATGGGTACATCTATCTTATGAAGAATAAATCTGATTCATTTAAAATGTTCAAACGATATCGAAATGAGGTAGAAAAATAATTTGAAAAGAGTATTAAAACTCTTCGATCTGATCAAGGAGGTGAATACCTTTCTAATAAATTTCTGACATATCTAGGAGAGAATGAAATTTTCTCATAGTGGATCCCTCCTGAAATACCATAGCATAATGGTGTATCTGAAAGAAGGAATCGAACCTTGTTGGACATGGTTCAGTCCATGATGGGGTTTACAAGTCTATCGATTTTATTTTATGGTTATGTACTAGAGACTGCTTATTTTATTTTGAATAATATTTTGAGTAAGTCTATTGTAAAGACTCCATATGAGATATGGACTGGGCGTAAGCCGACACTCTCTCACTTTAGAGTTTGAAGATGTCTGGCTTATGTTAAACGTTTGCATCCAAAAATCTTGGACCTAGGTTCGATAAATGCTTGTTCATAGGGTACCCCAAGAAAACTAGGGATTATTACTTTTATCTTATTGAAGAACAAAAGGTGTTCGTCAGTAATAGAGCAGTCTCTTTGGAAAAGAAGTTTCTTAGTGAAGGAACAACTGCCTCTAATGTTGAACTTAATGAAGTTCGATAGATGAAAGAATCGACACATTCTAGTGAACCTGCAGAACTAGATTTGATAAGATCAAACCTAGAGCCCATTAAAGTGGCACTAAGGAGATTCGGTAGAGTACTGCATCAATCGGATAGATACTATGGTTTCTTGGTCCGAGATGGTGATCCTATCAAACTCGATGAGAACGATGAGGATCCAATCACCTACATGGAAGCCATACAGAGGTTTGACTTTGATAATTGGCTAGAAGCCATGAAGTCCGAAATAGAGTCCATGAAGGTCAACAGTGTATGGACACTGGTTGATCCACCTGAAGAGATAAAATCCATCGGGTGTAAGTGGATTTTCAAATAAGAAAAGGGTGCAGATGGAAAGATGGAAATCTATAAAGCCCATCTGCTTACTAAGGGATATCGTCAGCTTTATGGTATTGACTATGATGAGATATTTTTTTCGATGACAATACTCAAATCTATTCAGATCATGCTTGCGATAGCAGCATACCTAAACTATGAAATCTGACAAATGGATGTGAAAATAACTTTTCTAAATGGAGAGCTGAATGAAGAGGTGTATATGATATAGCCTGAGGTTTTCACATCCACAGATGAGTCTAAGGTGTGCAAACTTCAAAGATCCATCTATGGATTGAAGCAGGCATCGCGTAGTTGGAACATGCATTTTGAAAAAGTAATCAAAACATATGGCTTCATTAAGAATGGAGAAGAATCCTGCATGTATAAATGGGCTAACGGTTCTATTGTTGTATTCTTTATATTGTATATAGATGATATTCTCTTAATCAGGAATGACATCCCTGCATTATAGAGAATAAAGGTTTGGCTGTCATCTCAATTCTCCTTGAAAGACTTGGGAGAAGCTTCCTACATCCTAGGGATGAAGATCAATAGGAATAGATCTAAAAGATTGCTTAGATTATCTGAGTACACATACATCGATACCATACTGAAGAAGTTCAGTATGGAGAATTCCAAGAAGGGCTATCTCTTGAAAGACCATGAAATTACTCTTTCGAAGAAGGATTGTCCAACAATCCCACAAGAGAGAGAGCATATGAGTAGAATTCTATATGCTTCGATAGTGGATTCTATTATGTACGCCATGACATGTACGCAATCGGATGTGGCATACTCACTAGGGATAGTGAGTAGATACCAGTTTGTTCCAAGTGAGAATCACTGAAAGATTGTAAAAACTATCTTTAAGTATTTAAGAAATACTAAAAATTAGTGGCTCATCTATGGAGATTCTGACTTGAAACTTATGGGATATACTGATTTCAGTTTCTAGTCAGACCATGATGATAGCAAAAGTGTGTCAGGTTTTGTGTTTACCCTAAATGGTGGAGTGGTCTACTAGAAGAGTTTCAAGCAGCACACTATAGTCGATTCTTTATATGAGGAAGAGTATGTCATGGTATCTGATGCTACGAAGGAAGCTGTGTGGCTGCGGAAGTTCATCGACGAGCTGGGAGTGGTACTCTTCTTGGATGGTACGATTCTACTATACTATGATAGTACTGGAGCTATAGCTCAAGCGAAGGAGCCGAAGGCACATCAGCGCACCAAAAATATTCTGTATTGCTATCATCTTGTATGAGAGATCATGGATCGAGGTGATGTCGAGCTTCAAAAGATCAATGGAAAGAAGAATATGGCTGACCCCTTTACTAAGGCTCTCGGAATCAAAAAGTTTGACAATCATAAGTGGAAGATGGGTAATCGATATTATTCTGAGTAGCTTTAGTATAAGTGGAAGTTGTTAAAAATTGTATCTTAAAGTTAATCATTTAGGTTGTAGATAGTTGAGCTCAATGTAAAATATACTTGAATTATAAATAAATTTTTTTTTGGCAATTCATCACTTTTGTATCTTTCTATAATGAACTCTTCGATGATGAAGTCATTAGGACTATTTAGATTTGATAAAGGAGGATTTGTCATTTACTCTTTAAATTAGTTTGTGATCAAATGGTACGCTGTTATCCAGGATGACAATGTATTGAGTGTAGGTCATTGTGTGCCATAAGTGTTGATTGTCCTCTTAACCATGAAGTATGGAGATACTGTTATGGCATGCAGGTGAAGTGCAGGGGTACATTTTACTGAACATAACCTACCTGCGTAGCTTTCTGCTGTCAAGAATTGCTTGCAATGGATATGCGTATAAGTGTCCCTTAGACCTAAGATCACCATGGTGGCTTACAAGCAACTCACTGAACTTAGATACCGAGCTACCTGAATTTCTAATTTAGTGATGGAAGGCTACTGGATGCAGTCAAGTACTTATAAAGTCAGTGCATGTGTCAAGATGGGATTAACCCCTCCAAGTGTTGGAGCAAGTGCATCAATGTATTTCAATTTAGCAAAATCTCGATCGGGATAGTCCATTCGATGGACACTATAATTTGAAATACACTATAGATGATTTTTCATGGTTGATAGTTAAATCCTAGGTCATCTTTTGAGCATTGAGGTTAAGGGGATGAATTATACGGTAACCATATTTCATAGGTTCATCAATGTTGCATTGCGACAAATTTAACCTATCCGAATGTTGGGTACCATTGCTAGATGGTCACATCGATTGGTACAGAAAATCAATTTCTATGCTATCGGCTTAAGATTCGAACCTATGGGATCACACACAATAGGAGTTACTACCTGATCTGATGGCTGATCTAGAGTTTTGATGGATTGAGACTCTAAGTTCCACTCATCTGGGACTCTCTGATCAAGAGTCTCACTGATCTGGGACTCTATGATCATGAGTTTCATTAATTTGGGATACTGGGTTTAAGAGTCCCACTAGATTAGGACTCTTTGAGAGTTTCATAGTGATGGGACTCTATTGCCTAGACTCTCATCCGATTGGAATGCTATATTTATTGAAGGATTAATTAATAATTTAATTATTGATTAGCTCAATTTGATTGAGTGATGAGGATTTGATCAAGTTTGATTGAATTGGATTTGATTGGGTTTGACCAAATTAGATCATGAGTTGATCTAATCATTATGGAAGATTTGACCCTGATTTAATCAGGGGTTGGACCAAATTAATTTCTAATTTAATTAAGAATTAAATAGGTTGGATTAATTCTAATTTGGTTGGATTTAATCTGGTCTAGTTGGTTTTGAATTAATTTGGTTTGGTTGAAACCAACTTGGACTAAATCAAACCGTATTTGAATTCAAACCTTCCCATGCGCTACCTCATGTTTGACTTTTCTACCTTGCCCATGCCCACCTTTGTTTTTATGTAAGTTTCTCTCACAAAGAAAAGGAATTTATGCCCCTTTCTTTCTCTCTTTGATCTGGTCCAAGTGTTGGACTAGTTCAAACTCTTTTGAATTTTGAATTCAAAGAGGTTGGTTTTGTTGAAACCTCCCTCTCCCTCTTATCCTTATCTCCATGCCCTTTTCTCTTATGGTCGCCAATTTTTCTAAAAAATGGTGAATGCACATAGAAGGAAAATCCTTCTACATGTGAAATAAGTGCAATGGGTGTTAGAATTGGATAGGCTTGCATTTGAATTCAAATACTAGAAGTTAGTTGAAACTAGTTCAACCAATCTTAACCTGTCCACTCCACATGGCATTTCTACTTATTTTTCATGCAATAAATGTGAGGATTTTTGTGCTTGAAGAAGAGGGGGATACTATTCCATGGAAAAGATTTGAAAGTGATTGGGCATTGGTTTTGGGCACAAAAAATCCTAGAGTGAAGGTGAGTAGGGTCCTATAGCACTATATTTTTCCCTCATGCCTCCGTTCTCTTTTGATTTTTATCTCTAAGGACACTTAATTTTTAGATATGATCTAAATAGGGTTTATATATTTGAAAGTTATCTTTCTATAAAAGCTTATTTCATAGAAAAACTCCACATAGAGAGGGCATGAGAGGATTTTCCGTGCATCAGGCTTTTTGAGCCAAGTGAAACCCTAGATTTGGGAATTTGAGTTTGGGTGGAGAGATCGAGTGCTGTGTGCATAGGATCACTACCATACTTTGTACACCATCTCATCATCCTCCAAAGAATGTATTTTGATTTTCTAGAGCATCTAGAAAATCAAAAAGTGGATGATCGATCGGATTGATCATGATTAGCTGTCGAAGGCTCCGTCGAGAAGCTAGCACTCTAGTGGGACTGATCAGGACTAAGAGCTCCATGTGGACCAACCATAGAGACCAAACATATGTGCGGCTATGGTGTGACACCAGAGCATTATCTAGTGAATTTAGATTATGGTGATCAGCTATCCTCAAAAAGGTATTATGTTCTAAACAGATAGATGTGGTAAAGAGTTTGTTGCATAGTTTTATTTTTTAGATCTATATGAATGCATGCATATTATGTTTAGATCCTTAGTATAGGATTTAATATTCTGATATAAGTAGTAATTAATTAATTATATTAATAAATTTTTTACTGTATTTTAGCTATTTTCAAAATTTTTTTCGAAAGTAGTATTGCAAACCCTGCATTGCATCCTTCAATTCACAACCCCTAGAGGATAGCTCATTACTCCCTCTCTTTTCTCTCTATTTTTCATAGTAAAAACCTCATGGTTTCATAAGCCAAAAGATCCTATATATGTGGCATCCCATAGAAAGAGTTTTGTGGATTTAAAACTCTATCCAATAGAGTTGTAATCAAACAAAACTTACACCATTTGACTTGGATGACTTTCATCCAAACTCAGAGAGCGAGGGGGCACATGGGATCTCTCATAATGTGAGAAAACTGATGCCAATAAGAAAGAAAAGAGGTGGACTACTTAGGTGGGCATGGGCAATTGATGGCACAAAGCGAGAGAGAAAGTTGTTGGAAACCAGATAATATGCATGTTGATTTTTATTATTTATATTAAATACCATGGAAAGAGATTTAAAAATAATTTTTAAATTGATCTAAGAATATTGATTTAAATCAAGACTACCTAGGAATCATCTAACATGCATAAATAAATTTATTTATAGATCTAAAAATAAATATATGAAGAAAGAAATTATACCTATCGCTTTTTTCTTCTTCTTTCTTGAACCAGATTGATCTCATCTCTCAGGCTCCTATCATAGCCATGCACATGCCTGGCCTCTATAAGTATCCACGTAGAGCTCTTCCCAATTAGAACTCCAAAACCCCTGGGTGTTAGCTGAAAACATGTAGAGTTTTAAGCATGCATTTCAAAATTTTATCGAATAAAATGCAGTAGAAGACTATAGATTAATCTAATTAATTTACGCATGTTATGATCTATTCATAATTAACCCTACACTAGGATTGAGATATGATATATAAATATACAAGAAAACTTAAAGCATAGAACAGTAAAACAGATTTCTGTCCTACTCGTGTTCAAAATATAATACCTGAGTTTGGATAGATGATCTCTGCAATCTAAAATTTATGGATAGAGACTCCTCACATCATGGTGCAGCTGTACAGATCATCCAACCTCTATAAATAGTCCACATAAAGCTTTCAGTCCCGATCAACTCTATTGGAGTACTAGCTTTTTACCAAAATCTTTGATGATTGATCTTGATCGAGTTTGATTGACCTCCTTCTTTTGATCTCTCAAACACTCCAAAAGATTAGAAGAGATATAATGGAGGATAATGATGTGGTGTGAAAAATTTGGTGGAGATTAGACGCTCATAGCACTCGATCTCTCTTCTCAAACCTAAGATCAAAACCCTAGGGCAGCCCACACTATGAAATCCTGGAAACGAGCCTCTCTTGATTTTTTGACTCTCAGATCTCATGCCTAGAAGACCCTCACACCCCTTTCTCTAATTTTTTCATGGAAATTATTTTGCAAAAAAAAAAAAATCACATGCTAATCTCACTTAGATCTAATCTAAGAAAGAAAGGCAAGATGTAGAAGGACTCTCGGGTAGACCCTTGCACCAAGAAATCTTATCACACCCACTCTCTAATTTTTTCATGAAAACATGTTTCACTGGCAGAAGGACTTTCCTTCTAGCATATGCCCATAATCAGATCTCATCTTAAATGTGTGGCCAAAAAGAGAAAAACAAAGGTATGTGAGAAGAGATAAGGACAAAAAAAATGTGGCGCAGGATTTTTCCTCTCAAGATTTTTCTCATGCCTAGATACCATGCCTCAACTCTTTGGAATTCTCTCCCTAGAAGGACTCCTTTCTCTTGTGCATGCCCATAATGAAAACCTCTTTGAAAAGGGTGGCAATAAGAGAGGGGAGGCATGGGGAGTGGATAAGGATGGGAGGTTGAAGTTCTTTCAACCTTCTACTTGAATACAAAATTTAAGAGAGATTTTATCCTCATCCAATGCCAATACTAGGTCAAAGAGAGAGAAAGGGGTGCCAATCCTCATTTTAAGCATGGAGAAAAAATTCATGAGAAATCTGATTTCTACGTGAATGAAATGTGGTGGTCAAAGTGTAAGGCACAAGGGATAAGGTCAAAATCATTTGGACTCTATGGTCTATCCAATTAGGTCTCAATCCAAATAGATTTGGTCAAACTCAATTAGACAAGATTAAATTCAATCAAATTAAGCTTAAATTATCTCAATTAAATCTTAATCAAATCAAAAATTAATTGAGTTCAAGTCTTGATCAAATTAGAGATCAATCTTTCTTAGCAATTAGGTCATCTTATAATCTAATCGGGCCAAATCCAGTCGAATCCAATTTAATCAGATTTGATGCAAATCACACTACTTAATTAAATTAAGCTAATTAGCAATCTAATTTCTAATTAATCTTCTAATAATGATAGAGTTTCAATTTAGTGGGACTCAAGAAGGTAGAGTTCCAGTCCAGTGGGACTTTCGATCATAGAGTTCTAGTCTAATAGGACTCTTGACTATAGAGTTATACACTATTAGGACTCTTAATCAGCCATTAGATTAGGTAGGAACATCTATTATGGATAACCCTATAGGTTCGAACACTAAATTGATAGCACAAAAATTAATTTCTGTACCAATCGATGTGATTATTTAACAATGGTACTCAACGTCTGGATAGGTTGAATAGTTGCAATGCAACATCCATAAACCCGTGGCATATGATTACCATATAATTTATCCTCTTGACCTCAATACTCAAAGAATGACTTAGAATTTAACTATCAACCCTAAAAAAGTTATTCATATTATATTTTAAATTTTAATATCCATTATATGAATTATCCCGATCGAGATTTTGCTAAATTAAAATACAGCGATGCATTTTTTCCAACATCGAGAGGGGTTAATCCCATCTTGACTCACACATCGATTAAATAAGTACTTGACTGCACCTAAAAATCTTTCATCACTAAATTAGAAAGTCAGGTAGTCTAGCACCAAAGTATAGTAAGTTGCTTGCATGTCACCGTAGTGATCTCGGATCTAAGGGATACTAATATTCATATCCTTTGCGAGCAACTCTTGATAGTGGAGAACTCCATAGTTAGATTGTTCAGTGAAATATTCTCCTACATTTCACCTGCATGCTATACCAGTGTCTCCATACTCTTTGGTTTAGAGGACAACTAACTCATATGGCATACAATAACCTACACTTGATAAACGTTGTCGTCCTAGATAACAACATATCATTTGGTCATGAACAAATTTATGGTCTAAATGATAAATCCTCCTGTATCGATTCTAAATAGTCCTAAGGACTTCATCACAAAAGAGTTTATAAAAAAAAGATGCACCAAAGTGATGAAAAGCTAGAATAATAATTTTATTTATTTAATAATTTAAGTATAAATTACAATAAGCTCAACTATCTAAAATCTAGATGATTAGGTTTAGGATACATTTTCCAACAACTCCTGCTTGGACTAAAGTCATTCAGAATAGTATTGTATACCCATCTTCTATTTATAATTGTCAAACTCTTTGATTCTGAGGGCTTTAGTAAATGGGTCGGCCATGTTCTCCTTTTTATCGATCTTTTGAAGCTTGATGTTACCTCACTTCATGATCTCTCGTACAAGGTGGTAGTGACATAGAATATGCCTTTAGCTTGAGCTATGACTCCAGTGCTGTCACAGTAAAGTAGAACCAGACTATCCAAGGAGGGTGCCACTCCCAACTTATTGATGAACTTTAACAGCCATGTTGACCCCATGATTGATTTTGATGATTGTCAAACTTTGAGCGTTTAAATATTTAACCATGTGTTTCAAGAATGGATGTAGGTCTTTTCAGATTTTTAAGTTAAAATTATAATTTTATCAAATTGGAGATCAGAAAAAAATGACAAAGAGCAAAATCATAATTTTATAAAGTTGAAGAAAATTTATTTTGGAATCCTCAAGAATAAGCTTAGAAGATTTTTGATCTTTTAAAGGTATTCCCATAACTTTTGGATGCATAAATTAAAAAAAAATTAAGTTTTAGCAAAAGGTTCAACCCAAGAGATGACCCCTAGGTCATCCCCTTTTGAAATGGACTGCTCGACATGCTTGGCACACAAACTGGGCCAACCCAATCTAAGACTGAGCCGACCTAGTCTCAGTGGAAGTAAAAAATAGAAAGTATAGAAAGCTAGTTTTTCAAAATTTAGGGGACTGAGTCGATCCAGCTATAAACTGAGCCGACCCAGTGATCATAATGGCTAATTTTTTGCAGCTTTTTAAAACGATCATTTCTCCACTCCAACGGTTATTTCAAGACTTTCAATGACTAGAACTGATCCTCAAGCTATCACAAAGAGTATAAAAGGCTAAAGAAATATTTGAAAAGTGAGATCAAGTGGATTGAAAGTAGAAATCATTAAAATAGTGAGGTTCATTGAATATCCAAAGAAAAAAAGAGAAAAGAGAGGATCTTGTGCATCAAATTTAGAGAACTTCAAAGTGTGATCATCCTTATTCATTCAAGCTTCCTCTTAACCTTCAAAGAAGAGAATACAAAGCTTCAAGAGCCATCCTTCAGCTTCTCCATCAAACTTCAAAAAGAATTCTTTTTTTATTTTTGTGCTGAATTTTATACTTGTATTTTTGTTTCTTTACAAGTTTCTTGGAGAGAGAAACTTGGGGTGTAGGTTGGTCCAAGCTAAAAATTGGATAGTGTAAAGATTGTGGTTGGTGCTCCTACGTTAAAACCAATCTGATTGATAGTGAACCATAAAAAACTATTGGTGTAGGATTATGGTTGGTGAGCCTGATAAAATTAACTGGATTTGTTTGTGATCCTGAATCAAAATAAATGCATTATAATCTTGGATTATAGTGGAATTTCTAAAGGGATAGCTTAGAAAGTGGACGTAGGTGCAGGATGTACCGAATGTTGGAAATGTGTTCCAAAGCTAATTGTCAGTCTGTTGATGATTAGACCATATATTTATAATTATATATAAATTATAAATTAAAAAAAATATTTTGATATTTTTCATTATAAATTCTTTTGTCTTCTAATGAACTCCTATGTTGTGATGAAGTCCTTATGATTATCTAGATTCGGCAAAGAAGGATTTGTCATTTAGTCCTTAAATAGTTCATGACCAAATGATACGTTGTTACTTAGGATAATAATATTTATCAAGTATAGATCCTTGTGTGCCATATAGGTTGGTTATCCTCATAACCAAGGAGTGTTGAGACACTGATATGGTATGCAAGTGAGATGTATGGGTACATCTACACTGAACGTGACCAACTTCGGGGCTTTTCTCTTATCAAGATTAGCTTCCGTGGAATATGGGTATAAATATCCCTCCGATCTGAGATCACCATGGTGGCTTTCAAGCAACTCACTATGTTTTGGTACTAAACTATCTAAATTTCTAATTCAGTAATGGAAGGTTTTTGAGCATAGTCAAGTACGTATGGAGTCGGTGCGTGTATCAAGATGAGATTGACCACTCCTGATTTTAGGAGCTATATTTAATTATGTTTTAATTTAGCAAAACCTTGACTAGGATAGTCATAGTGAGGAGTCACGGGACTAATTATTTTGAGACATGATATGGATGTATTTTGTAGGGTTGATAGTCTAACCTTGAGTCATCTATTACACAGAGGTCATAGGGATGAATTATACGGTAATCATATTCACGTGGATTCTAAATGTTATGATTGCAATTATTCGACCTATCCAGACATCGGGTACCATTACTAGATGGTCACTTTGATTAGTATAGAAATTAATTTCTGTGCTACCGGCTTAGGTTCGGATCTATGGGGTCACACACATTAGGAGTTCCTACCTAATCTGATGGTTGATCAAGAGTTCCACTGGTCTGAAATTCTATGGTCAAGAGTCCCACTGGACTAAAACTCTATATCCAAGAGTCTTACTGGACTGAAACTCTGAGTCCTACTTGTTTGGGACTTTCTGATCATGAGTCTTGATAATCTAAGACACCATGGCCAAGAGTCCCACTGGACTGGGACTCTATGACCAAGAGTTCTACTAGACTAAGACTTTGAGTCCTACTCATTTGGGACTCTTTGATTAAGAGTTCCACTAGTTTGGGACTCTATAATCGCTAGTTTGATTTGTTTGGGACACTAGGTTCAAGAGTTCCATTGATTTAGGATTCTTCAAGAGTTTCATGTTGATAGGACTCTACTACTCAGTAACCCATTTGATTTGGACTCAGATATTTTTTAGAGAATTAATTAATAATTTAATTACTGATTTGCTCAATTTAATTGAGCGATGAGAATTTGATCAAGTCTAATTGAATTTGATTCGATCAAGTCATGAGATGACCTAATCGCTATAGGAGTTTTGACCCTGATTTGATCAGGATGTAGATCTAATTAATTTCTAATTTGATTAGAATTTTATTTAATTAGACTAAGTCTAATTTGGTTGGGTTTAACTTAGTTTAATTAGGTCTAGATTAATTAGTTTGGTTGAAACTAGTTAGGACCAAGTCAAATGAAGTTTGAATTCAAATTCTCCCATGTGCCCACCATTTTTGACTTTTCCACTCTGCTTCCCATGCCCTCCCTTTTGTTTGTCAAATATTTCTTGACAAATAAAAATGTGCACATAGAAGGAGAGTCCTTCTACATTTTAAACACAAGGGAGGGGGCGTTGGATAAGGATAAGAGGCTCATTTGATTTTTGAAATCAAGTGAGTGGTTAAAACCTCTCAACCACTCAACCCTTATCATTTTTCATTCAATTTTCTCATGGTATTCATGTCAATAAATTATGAGAATTTTTTTGAATGTAGGAGAAGGGGTTAGAATTATGTGCTAAATATTTTAAAGTGTTTAGGTATCAATTCTGGGAAAAAAAAATCTTGGAGTGAAGGTAAATAGGATCCTATAGCACTTTTCTTTTTCTTTATGCCTCTCTTCTCTTATGATTTTCACCTCTAAGAATATCCTATTTTTGGATATGATATGAATAGGGCTTATAGATCTAAAAGTTATCTTTCCACTAAAACTTATTTTATAGAAAAACTCCATATAGAGAGAGCGTGATAGGATTTTTAGTGTGTCAGAATTTTTGGACTGAGTGAAATCATAGATTTGGGAATCTAGGTTCGAGTGGAGAGATTGAGTGTTGTGAGCCTCAGATCGCCACCAAATTTGAAACACATCTTCATCATCCTCCAATATTTATGTTCTAATTTTTTAGAATATCTAAAAAATCAAAAAGTATACAATCAATCAAATCGATCATGATTAGTTATCAAAGGCTCCGACGAGGAGCTAGCACTCCAGTGGGGCTGATCGAGAGCAGGAGTTCCGTGTGGACCAACCGTAGAGATCGGACACATGTGCGACTATGATGTGATACTATACTATTATTCGATGGACTCAGATTGTGGTGATCGACTATCCATGAAAAGATATTATGTTCTGAACACGAGATATAGTAAATAGTTTATTACATAGATTTGTTTTCAGATCTATTGATGTATGCATGCATATTATATTTAGATCTTAATGTATAGGGTTAAATAATCTAATATGATTAGTAGATAGTTAATTAGATTAATTATTTTTTACTACATCATTATTATTTTTGAAATATTTTTTAAAAGTAGCATGGCAAACCTTGCACTATTTTCTTCAATTGGTATCAGAGCAAGGTTCTTTAAACATGATATGCTTATATATTTAGATTAATAATTTAGATTTAATCTAAATATTGATCTAATAGTTAAAATAATTAAATTTAAAAAATTAAAATTTAGATCACATGGACTATAGATTGTCCTGCTGTAGGGTTTACCCCCTACAGTGAAAAGGTTCTCCTGGTACGTTGCTGATCTATATCATTAATCATAAAATTACTAGATTTGATCTAATATTTTTATAATTTAATTATATTAGACTTTAATTTAATTTATGATCATAAATGCATAATTAGATAAAGTTTGATTCATGATTTTATGATTATGTAGTGTACATAGTTTCAAATTAAACCCTACAACTAGTGTTGTTTGTGAATTGAGATGGTTTAATTTTAAAATAAGTCAACTCAATTGGTGAATAATGCTAAATTATAAAGAATCTTTCAAAATTAAAAATATTTTTAAAATATCGAATCCTAATCCTCATCCTAAAAACTTAATTAAAAATTAAGTATAATGATTTAGTATCTAGAATTATAAATTAAGACTCTGAGTCATTAATCATAAACTTGTGGGTTATTGGGTTAGCTGAATTAGATCCATAAATTGGGTTAGACCTAAGGTTAGTTAAAAGATGAACTAATTTAGAGCAATTAATCAAATCTAATTAAATGTTAATTTAGATTAGGTCAAGGACTCTATAGACTCAATTATAATAGTTGTAGTTGGTCAAGTCCATGCCTTTAACAAGGACCAAATGGATTTGATTCAAGACTATGCGATCAAATCCAAAATTAATAGGTTGGTCAAATTAAAACTAATGAACTGGATGATGCCTAAGATATGTTTGGCAGTTTGACCAGTGGTTCTTAATTGGGAGCTACTTGCACTGATTCGATCTTTGATGAGTTAATGGCATATCCCTTCCATTGATCTCGCTTACCTAGCCATCCTGGTGAGTTAGATTTTGATTAGATTACTTGGTGATTCGGGCTCACCCATGTCTGTTAGGTAAATCAGTCTGACTGATTTAGGTGCTCCTAATGCCAGCTTAGATTAGATCCTTTTCTGACTTGGTGAAGTCAGTGGGAGGATCGAAATTGGCTCACTAAATTTTTTTAAATTGGTTAACTAAATTCTCTAAAATTATTAGATCCTTAAAAATAAAATAGTTATATAGATAACTAAATCATAGCCTTCCATTAAGTTGAGTGATAATGGGTTCATTAGTATAATGATCATTGGTGGCCCAAGGGCCTGATGATTATTGACTAATAAAATTATCATTCATAAAATGATAATTTGGTTACGTCTTTTTGATGGTGGTTAGGTTGGCCGACCAAAGTTGGGCCTGATCATTTATTGGTTAGATAAAACCAAATATGGTCATGTTAATGGTTGGACCTAATCAAATCTTTTTCAGTGGAGGCCAAAGCCTACTGATTAGGTCTGTGGAGCAAAATCAATGTTACTAGAAGTTATTTAGAGAAATAATTGATTTTGAATCTATCCATAGGTGCACATGGGTTGGCCAACCAAAGTTGGGCTCATGTGTAATCTATGTGTATTCTAGTACCCATTAAGGAATTAGATTAATTTCTCGAATTGAAGGTAGAGGCTACTAATTTGTATAAAATAGTGGGAGGACCTTTAGACTGATATCTAAGTCTTTAGGATTAATAATTCATATACTAATTAGGTTTGGTTTTTCTTTTTATGCAGATATGGCCACTAACATATCGCTTCGATCATTGTTAGACCATGATAAATTAATGGCATCCAACTATGATAGCTGGTATCATAAGTTAAAAATTATCCTGGAGCATGAGCGGATCTTTTTTGTGGTAATGGATCAAGCACCTAAGGAGCTAGTCCCGAACGCTAGGAAAGTGGTCCGAGACACTTATCTGAAGTGGCTCAATGACCGCACCATCGTTCGATGTATAATGCTGGCAGCAATGAATGACGAGTTCAGCCATAGGTTTGAAAACGCCCAGCCACAGGAGATGCTTCAAATATTGAACGACTCTTTTGGCACATCGGACGATGTTGAAATACATAAAATAAGTTGTACCATTTTCAACGCTCGAATGAGGGATGGGACCTCAGTCACCGATCATGTATTGTACATGATCGAGATGATTGAGCACCTTAGCAAGTTGGGCTTTTCCTGCACGAGCAGCTTGGTAAGGATGCGATCCTTAATTCTTTGCCCAAGTCCTTCCTCCTCTTCCTAACTCATTTTAGAATGACAAAGCCTGCAATGAACTATCATGGCTTGTTGGGGTTGCTGTAGAACTTTGAGAAGAATCATCAACTCTACAAGGAGATGGTAAATATAGTGGGAGGATCTTTTTCTGATCGTCGACCCTTTGAGAAAGGAAAGAAGAAGAAAAATAAGAAGGTGCAGCCGCATGCTGGGACGATTGCACAGGATCAGACCAAGAAGCGCAAGCCTGACCAGAGCTAGGCAAAGTGCTTCTTCTGTAAGAAGCAGGGGCATTGGAAGAGAAACTATCCTCTATACATTGCCTCCGTACATCCGAACAGGCCGAAGAAGAAGCAAGTGGTTGCTGGGCAAGGTAATTATATGATAACATCTTACAATTTTTTCTTATTTGATTCTACTGCCTCGGTATTAGATATTGAAAGCCCTTATCATATTTATAATTCTATACAGGGCTTGCAGGTCAGTAGGATATTTGATCAAGATGAGAGGTTCCTGAACATTGGAGATGGAAGACAAGTTCCAATTCTAGCTTTAGGAATCATGAACCTTGTAATCAATTCAAATAAAGTTATTCTTAATGAATGTCATTATTGTCCAACTTTCTTATTGAATGTCATTTCTGTAGGCCTTTTGGCCATGAATGGTTTTGAAATATCAATGAAAGAAAAATTTTGTAATATCATTTTAAATGGTATTACAATTTTGATTAGACAATTGAATAACAAAATTTATTTACTTTCTATGCCTGTTAACGTGGTTCAATCCTTTAGTAAACATCCTAGAATTAGTGATGTGTCTAATATCTACCTTTCGCACTATAGGCTAGGTCATATTAATAAGAATAGAATTAACAGGTTAGCTCAAGAAGGAATTCTTGAGGTTAGTGATTGTGAGTCACTTCTGACTTGTGAGTCCTATCTTCTTGGTAAGATGACCAAGTCACCTTTTACTGAAAAAGGTGAACGAGCCACTGAACTCTTAAGTTTAGTATATTCAGATGTATGTGGACCCATGAGCTTAAGTGCCAGAGGTGGATATTTCTACTTCATAACCTTCACAGATGATCTATTAAGATATGGGTATGTCTATTTAATGAAGCATAAGTCGGAGTCGTTTGAAATGTTCGAACTATTTCGAAATGAGGTAGAAAAGCAAACTGAGAAGAATATTAAAACTCTTCAGTCTGATCGAGGGGGTGAGTAGCTTTCCAATGAGTTTCTAATATATCTTAGAGAGAATGAGATTCTCTTTCAATGGACCCCTCCTAGAACACCACAACATAATGGTGTGTCTGAAAGGAGAAATCGAATCCTATTGGATATAGTTCGATCCATGATGGGGTTTGCTGGTTTGTCGATCTTTCTATGGAAATATGCGCTCGAGTTAGCTTGTTACATTTTAAATAGGATTTTGAGTAACTCTATTAATAAAACACCATATGAAATATGGACAGGGCGTAAGCCAATGCTTTCACACCTTAGGATTTGGAGGTGTCCGACCTACATCAAATGTTTGATGACAGACAAGCTTGGACCTAGGTCTGATAAGTGTAGTTTTATAAATTATCCAAAAGAAACCAAAGGGTACTACTTCTACCTTGCTAATGAGCAAAAAGTGTTTGTTAGTCTTAAGACAGTCTTTTTAGAAAAGGAGTTTCTTGGTGACGGAACTAATGCCTCCAAGCTTGAACTTGATGAAGTATGATAGGTGAAAGAACAGACATAAATTGTTAAACCTGAGCTGGATCTGATTAGATCAGACCTAGAAGCCATTGTAGAAGCATCCTTAAGAAGATCTGGTAGAGTACCACGTCAATCAGATAGATACTATGATTTTCTGATTCGAGATGGGGATCCTATCAAACTCGATGAGAACGATCAGGACCCAATCACCTATATAGATGCAATGTAGAGATCTGACTCTAGGAATGGCTTGAGGCCATGAAATTTGAGATAGAATCCATGAAGGTTAATGATGTATGGACATTGGTTGACCCACCCGAAGGGATAAAACCCATAGGATGTAAGTGGGTCTTCAAAAGGAAAAAAGGTGCAGATAGAAAGGTGGAGACCTATAAAGCCCATCTGATTGCCAAGGGGTATCATCAATGTTATGGTATTGACTACGATGAGACATTCTCTTCTATGGCAATGCTCAAATCCATTCGAATAATGCTTGCCATAGCTGCCCATCTAGACTATAAAATCTGGTAGATGGATGTAAAAACAACTTTCCTGAATAGAGAGCTGGATGAAGAGGTGTATATAATACAATCTAAAGATTTCACGTTTATAGATGAGTCTAAGGTGTGTAAGCTTCAGAGGTCCATTTATGGACTAAAGTAGGCATCTCGAAGGTGGAACATATGATTTGATAGAACAATCAAAACGTATGGCTTCGTTAAGAATGAAGAGGAGCCCTATATAGACAAATGGGTTAATGATCTAGCAATAGTATTCCTAGTATTGTATGTGGATGATATTCTCTTAATAAAAAATGATGTTCCTGCATTATAATGAATAAAGATCTAGCTGTCATCATAATTTTCCATGAAAGATCTGGGAGAAGCTTCCTACATCTTAGGGATGAAGATCTATAGAAATAGATCTGAAAGATTGCTTGGATTGTCCCAGTCCACGTACATTGACACTGTGCTGAAACGATTCAGCATGAAAAATTCCAAGAAAGGCTATCAATCGATAGGCCATGGAATTTCTCTTTCAAAGAGAGATTGTCTAACAACACCTCTAAATAGAGAGCATATGAATAGTATACCATATGCTTCAGCAGTGGGTTCTATAATGTACGCCATGACATGTATGCGACCAGATGTGGCATACTCACTAGGTGTAGTGCGTAGATACCAATCTAATCCAGGAGAGAATCATTGGAAGGTTGTTAAAACCATCCTAAAGTATTTAAGAAATACTAAGGACCAGTGGCTTGTATATGGTGAATCAAACTTAAAACTTATGGGGTTCATAGACTCTAGTTTTCAGTTCGATCATGATGATAGCAAGAGTGTGTCGAGATACATATTTACCCATAATGGTGGGGCTGTCTGCTAGAAGAGTTTCAAGCAGCACACTATGATCGATTCAATTTGTGAGATGGAGTATGTCGCTGCATCAGATGCTGCCAAAGAAGTGGTGTGGCAAAAAAAATTCATCACCGAGCTCAGAGTAGCACCCTCCCTTGATGGTCCAATTATGCTCTATTGTGATAGTTTTGGAGTCATGGCTCAAGCGAAGGAACCAAAGGTATACCAGCAAACGAAGCATATTCTATGCCGCTACCATCTTATTCGAGAGATTGTGGATCGAGGTGACGTCGACCTTCAGAAGATCGATGGAAAGGAGAATTTGGTCAACCCATTCACTAAAGCTGTTATAGTGAAGGAGTTCGATGACTTTAAGTCTAAGATAGGTATTAGATACTCTACCGATTGTTTTTAGTCAAAGTGGGAGATTGTTGGGAATGTGTCCCAAAGCCAATCATCAGTCTGTTGATGGTTGGACCATATATTTATAATTATATATAAATTATAAATTAATAAAAATTATTTTGGTATTTTTTATCATAAATTTTATTGTCTTCTAATAAACTCCTATGTTATGATGAAGTCCTTAGGACTATCAAGATTCGACAAAAGAGAATTTATCATTTAGTTCTTAAATAGTTCATGACCAAATGATACGTTGTTACTTAGGACGATAATGTTTATCAAGTATAGATCGTTGTGTGCCATATAGGTTGGTTGTCCTCATAACTAAGGAGTGTTGAGGCATTGATATAGCATGCAAGTGAGATGTATGGTTACATCTACACTGAACGTGATCAACTTCGAGGCTTTTCTCCTATCAAGATTAGCTTCGATGGAATATAGGTATAAATGTTCCTTCGATCTGAGATCACCATGGTGACTTCCAAGCAACTCACAATGTTTTGGTGCCGGATTATCTGAATTTTTAATTTAGTGATGGAAGGTTTCGGGACACAGTCAAGTACTTATGGAGTCGATGCGTGTGTCAAGATGGGATTGACCACTCCTGATTTTAAGAGCTGTGTTCAATTATGTTTTAATTTAGCAAAACCTTGGCTAGCTTAGTGATGAGTCATGGGACTAATTACTTCGAGACACGACATGGATGTATTTTCTAGGGCTGACAGTCTAATCCTAGGTAATCTATTACACAGAGATCATAGGGATGAATTATACGATAATCATATTTGCATAGATTCTGAATATTGCGATTGTTTTTATTCAATCTATCCGAACATCAGGTACCATTGCTAGATGGTCACTTTGATTAGTATAAAAATTGGTTTATGTGCTACCGACTTAGGTCCGGACCTGTGGGGTCACACACATTAGGAGTTCCTACCTGATCTGATGGTTGATTAAGAGTCCCATTGATCTGAGACTCTATGGTCAAGAGTTCCACTGGACTGGGACTCTATAATCAAGAGTCCTACTAGACTGAGACTCTGAGTCCTACTTGTCTGGGACTCTGATCATGAGTCCTGATAATCTAGGATATTGTGGTCAAGAGTCCCACTAGACTGGGACTCTATGATCAAGAGTCCTATTGGACTAGAACTCTGAGTCCTACTCGTATAGGACTCTCAGATCAAGAGTTTCACTAGTCTGAAACTCTATGATCGTGAGTTCGATTTGTTTGGGACACTGGGTTCAAGAGTCCCATTAATTTAGGACTCTTCAAGAGTTTCATGTTGATAGGACTCTGTTGCCTAGTAACCCATTCAATTTGGACTTAGATATTTTTTAGAGGATTAATTAGTAATTTGATTGCTGATTAGCTCAATTTGATTGAGTGATGAGGATTCGATCATGTCCAATTGAATTTGACCCGATCAGGTCATGACATGACCTAATCACTATGAAAGTTTTGACCCTGATTTGATCAAGACGTAGATCTAATTAATTTCTAATTTGATTAGAATTTTATTCAACTAGGCTAAGCTTAATTTGATTGGGTTTAACCTAATTTAATTGGGTCTAGATTAATTGGTTTGGTTGAAACCAATTAGGACCAAGTCAAATGAAGTTTGAATTCAAATTCTCCCATGCGCCCACTATTTTTGACTTTTCCACTCTGCTTCCCATGCCCTCCATTTTGTTTGTTGAATATTTTTTGAGAAATAAAAATGTGCACATAGAAGGAGAGTGCTTCTGCATGTTAAACACAAGGGAGGGGGCAATGGATAAGGATAAGAGGCTCATTTGATTTTTGAAATCAAGTGAGTGGTTAAAACCTCTCAACCACTCAACCCTTATCATTATTCATGTAGTTTTCCCATGGTATTCATGTCAATAAATTATGAAAATTTTTGTGCATGTAGGAGATGTGGTTAGCATTATGTGGTAAAAATTTTAGAGTGTTTGGGCAATAGTTCTGGGCAAAAAAAATCTTGGAGAGAAGGTGAATAGGATCCTACAACACTTTTCTTTTCCTTTATGCCTCTCTTCTCTTATGATTTTCACCTTTAAGGATATCCTATTTTTAGATATAATCTAAATAGAGATTATAGATATGAAAGTTATCTTTCCATAAAAACTTATTTTATGGAAAAACTCCATATAGAGAGGGCATGATTGGATTTTTAGTGTGTCAGGATTTTTGGGCCGAGTGAAATCCTAGATTTGGGAATCTGGGTTCGGATGGAGAGATCGAGTGCTATGAGCATCAGATCACCACCAAATTTGAAACACATCTTCATCATTCTACAATATTTATGTTTTAATTTTTTAGAATATCTAAAAAATTAGAATGTATACGATCGATTAGATTGATTGTGATCAGCCATCGAAGGCCTCGACGAGAAGCTAGCACTCCAATGGAGCTGATCAGGACCAGGAGCTCCGTATGGACCAACCATAGAGGTCAGACATGTATATGGCTATGACATGATACTAGAGCATTATTTGGTGGACTTAGATTATGGTGATCGATCGCCTATAAAAGGTATTGTATTTTGAACACGTAGATGTAGTAAATAGTTTATTACATAGTTTTATTTTCAGATCTATTGATGTATGCATGCATATTATATTTAGATCCTAATGTGTAGGGTTAAATAATTTGATATGATCAATAGATAATTAATTATATTAATTATTTTTTGCTGCATCATTGCTATTTTTGAAATATTTTTTGAAAGTAGCATGGCAAATCCTGCATTATTTTCTTCACCGAACCACTATAAAATTTTTGTGTGTTTGTTTTATGATTTTGCTTTTCTTGCTTTTCTTATTTGCTTTATATATTTACATTAGTTAGTTTCTTTTAATTTCGCTGCTACACATTGCTCATTCACCATAAGCATTCAAGTTTTTCTTAATTAGAAGTACATATTTATTTTAGAGTATAATTTGGTCAAAAATTTTATAAACCTAATTCATCCCCCCTCTTAGGTGGCCATACCTGGATAACAAGTGGTATCAAAGTAGGTACTCTGTTATTTGTTATTGACCTAACCATCAAGAGCTAAAGATCTAGGCAATCCAAATAGATTCTTTGTTTAGTGAAGGCTATTCTATTGATAGACCTCCAATGCTTAATGAATCAAATTATAGTTATTGAAAAGCACACATGCGTATCTTCATACAAGCATACGATTATAACTTATGAAAGATTATAATCAATGGCTCACATACCCTCAAAGCATTGCTTGAGCATGATAAAGAAATGAACCAACTAAATGCTAAAGCAATAAATTTACTTTATTGTTCATTAGACATAAATATTTTTAATATAATTTCTTCATGTATTTCAGCAACTCAAATATAGAAGAAATTAGAAACTACTTTTGAGGGAGCAAATCAAAGAAAAACATCAAGCTTCCAAGAAGAAAAGGTAGCTTACCCCAACTCATGCCTTATGGTGCATGAAGATGAAAAGAAGAAGAAAATGAAGAAACAAAAGAAAAAGAAAACAATGATTAAGAGGGAGCAAGGCAAAGAAGAGAATGAGAAAGAGGAGGAAGGTATAGAAAGTTCTTGCCTCATGGCTCAAAAAGATAAGGTATATCATGAACACTTCTTTGAATTTTCTTTTAATAAATTATATGAAGTCTTTAATGACTTAATAGATGAACATAAAAAAGTAAGGCTACAAAACAAAGAGCTTAGAAAATCTAACTTATCTTTGACTTAAAAAAAAAAAAAAGTTTCAAGTGAAAAAGAAGATCTATTGAAAAATATAGAAAACATGGCCAAAGAAATGAAAGATTTCTTGGAATAAATTGAAATCCTAACTAAGGAAAAGAAGAGTAGAGTTAAATTTAAAAAGTTTTTAGTTGAAGAAAATATTGAGCTTAAAAAAAAGTGATACTTTACAATCCTTCCTAAAAGAAAATAAAAATCTTTCAATTGAAAAGAAAGAGATCTTGGGAGAAAATAAAAAATTAAGAAGAGAAGTTGAGGTTTTGAAACCTATTGTAGAAAATTTTATAATTTTCTTTCAAAATCTTTAATTTATGGTAAAAACTAATGAGACTATTTTCAATAAAATAGAAATCAATTTTAACATTTCAAGAAAATAGCATAATGATAAAAATATTTTCATAAGAGATTCAACTAAAGACCATTCTATTAAGTGCTTTAAATATAATCAAATTATCACAAAATTTTAGAATATAATTTTAAAAGAATTGGCCAAATTTTGATTAAACAAATTTGGGTTCCGAAGGCAACCTTGAATACTAACTCCTATGGACCCAAGATGACTTGGGTACTAAAAATCATTAAGTGACTTTGCAGATACTCCAAGCATCCAATGAAGTGAAAGGAGTAAATTTTTACGGATGGATGCTTTGAAAATGAAAGAAGATGCATGGTGATGCTTGGTATAATCTAAACTTTTTTTACATCATACCATCAATGGCTGTTTGATTGGTTGATTCTATTGCTTATTTGCTTGAAACAATTTTAGTGTGATTGATTTTGATGTTTGAAATGAGATGAATATTTAGATTTTAGAAGTTCAATATGCTCTTCTCTAAGTATCATGTTACGATATGAATTGAAATTATCTTAGAATTCAACATGATATAATAGCTTCCCCATATCAAGTTTGCAATTGATAAACTTAAATTAAAAGATGCTTAATTGGATATGAATATTTTTGAATTAGTAAACATACAAGTAAAACTAAGTTTGACATTTTCACTCAAAATACTTGATGTGTTAAGTTACATTGCATGTTTATCCTTAAGGATTTGAAATCCCATAATTAGATCAAAACATAGAGCCAATATCTGGATCCCTCTTATTTTAACTTCAATTGATTTTGTCCCCCAACTTGAAGAATGTCTTTCACACTTGGTATGAAATTAAATTTAAAATATATTTTCATATTTTTTTCTATTATTTTCAAGCAATGAATCTAAAAATTGATTTTTCTTTAATCTTTAAGTGGTATCAAATTTTTAAGAAAATTATTAATTAGTCTAAATTTTAGTTCTATTGATATCAAAAAAACTTCTAAGCAAATTATTTAATTTAATTTTTAAATAATTAGTATCAAGAAAATTATTATTTATTTTAAATTTCAAAGTCATAGTATGAAAATTTTCATAAATTACTATCAAACAATATATCATTGTCTTACACTTCAATGCTTTATCTTTTAGCAAAAATAAAAGAATATCTCTATCTCAAATCTAATTTTGCGAAGCTATATTCTTGATGCTACATCATTTGAGATAAATCCAAAAATTTTATACCTTTTTTAAACTTAATTGGTTCGTATTTTATAAGAAAAGGGATGAAATTATCTTTCAAAGAATAACAAAAAATCTATTTATAATTTATCCTGGATGATTTGTTGATATCAATTCAAAATAATTTATCATAATTTAAAATTCTTAAAATAATTTAAATTTTAGATCAAGTGGTATTAATAAAAATCTTTGGACAACAAGTTGTTAAAAATTTTTTTGGACAAGTTGTTATTTGATTTTATTTTCAAATCTATAAAAAAAATTAAATGGTATCATTCTTATCTTGAACTTTATTATCTTTATCTCAAATCTAATTTTGCGAAGCTATATTCTTGATGCTACATCATTTGAGATAAATCCAAAAATTTTATACCTTTTTTAAACTTAATTGGTTGGTATTTTATAAGAAAAGGGATGAAATTATCTTTCAAAGAATAACAAAAAATCTATTTATAATTTATCCTGGATGATTTGTTGATATCAATTCAAAATAATTTATCATAATTTAAAATTCTTAAAATAATTTAAATTTTAGATCAAGTGGTATTAATAAAAATCTTTGGACAACAAGTTGTTAAAAATTTTTTTGGACAAGTTGTTATTTGATTTTATTTTCAAATCTATAAAAAAAATTAAATGGTATCATTCTTATCTTGAACTTTATTATATTTTTTTTGATAAAAAAAAAGAATGTTTTATCTTAAATTTGATTTTGCATAGCTTATATGATGTCATTTGAGATAAAATCAAGAATTTCATACCTTTTTGAACTTGATTAAATGATATTTCTTAAGAAAAAAAAGATCTAAGTTTAAACAGAATATCTCTCTATGATTTATTTTGCATGATTTATTGATATCAATTTAAATTAACTTATTAAGATAATTTGATCTAAATTTAAATTGATTCATCTTTTCTGATCAAAAACTTTAACGATTGATATCAAATAGGTCATTATCGTCTTGTATTCTATTGCTTTATCTTTGATGAAAAGAAGAAAATATCCTTGCATATAATTTGATCTGCATAAATATATTTTTGATATTATATCTTGAGATAAATTATAAGATTGATACATTTATCCTTCAAATTGATTGATACTACTTAAGAAGAGAGAGATATTTTTTGAAAAATTGAACAAATCTCTTTATGATTTGCTTTGAATGATATATCTAAAAATGAATTTAAAAAATGCTCTTCTAAAATATTTTGAAGATGATATCATGCAAAATATTTTAAGAAAGTTGTCATTTGCTTTTAAAGCCAAATTTTTAAAGAGAACTTTAGTTTTATTCATTTGGGATTAGATAGCTTATAATATATCTTATATTTTATTGATTTATCTTTTAGCAAAAGAATAGTTGCTTTGTTTCAAATATGAATTTTCATGGTTATATTCTTACTATTATAATATTTAAGATAAATTCTTGTGATACATGTTTGAATGATTTACTTTAATATCAAAGTGAAGAGAAGTATTTTCAAGATTATATTATTCAAATTTTTGAAGCCTAAAGTTCTTATGAATTAAAATTGAGAAGTACATCTATATAGCATACTCTTGGATTTTAATGGATTGTTATCACTGTAAACATCTTTTGAAGTAAATAAAAAATAAAATTTTTAAAAAATTTAGTTTCTACATGAGTGAATGCTATATTTAATTAAATTAAATGCATAATTTAATACTTAATTCACTCATTTGATACTTGTTCTCTTAAAATTTTATTTAATTTTAAAATAGCTTTGTTTTCAAAAGTTAGGAAGAGAAAATATTAAAGATAAAATAATTACTAACTTGGTATCAATGAAATTTAAAAATCTATACTTAAAAGTCAAAATTATAATAATTAAGATTAATATGGTATCAATTAATTATACTTAACTTGAAATAAAAAGGGAGAGTAACAAAAATTATAAAGCTTAAGCATGCAAATTTTGAAAAGAAAAGTGGAAGCTAATGCTAAAGAATGAATATATAAATAGATCATTTTGATAATCTAAATTTAAAATATGCTTATTTTAAAATATAGAAGAGGAGAAAGTTAAAAACTAAACTAATCTAACTATTAAGATAAAAAATAAGAAATATTTATTGATTTGATTTGATTAAAAATATTGATGAATTTATGATCTTAAATTTTCTATCAATTACCTTATTTTGAGCCTTATTGATTTTAAACTTTCCATTAAATACTTTATAATCTTTTCAATTTATACTTTTATGTGTTTATTCAATTTGATTTACTTGATTTAAAGTACTATCAAATAAATAAATTATTTTTTAATATTAAAAATTATTTAAAGTGGTATCATTAATATGCTAGTTTCATATTTTGAATGGCATGATTATTCTTGATAATTGATTGGAGTTAAATTAAATTAAAAATATATTCTTACTCTAAGAAATAAATTTCTAAACCTAATTTTGGAACTCATTGAAAATTCAAATTTGATACTAAATTTTTGATGTGCATTGCAAAATTCTTATGAATTATTTGCATTGAAGCAATTTTTACTCAAAACAACAATTTTTTTAAAAAAAGTGACTATCATTTTCGATACATATTTATTTTACTTTATTCGATACATTTTTGATACTTATCTTTTCCAAACTTAATTGACTAAAATTTTTTAAGAAAACAAAAGATTGAATATTAAAGTGCATATTATACTCGATTTCATGGTTAAATCTTTTGAAAAGCTCTGTTCCTCGTAAAGCTTAATAGTGTATATTTAAAAATCTGATTAAAAGATCATATTCATTTAAAAAGGGAAAGAGTCTATAATATTTGAATTCAAGCTAAATTTTGAAAAAAAAGAAATATTCATTCAGAAGGAGAGATGATTTCTTTGACTTGACTTTATGAATTTGATACATCTCTCAATTTAATATCTTGATGTTAATTTTGATGATTTTTTTTTTCTATTCTTTTTCATGAGCTTTTTGATGTTGTCAAAAAGAGGGAGAGGTATATTGAGTTTATACTTAAATAATTAATACTTAAGAAACTCAATAAATTTCATGCTTGAAACCATAATACTTATTATTTTAAATTAAAATATTATTTTAATATGAGTATATAAATTATGTGAAACATTAATTAGAGCTTTTATGAAGTGTGCATTTATATTTATGTATATTATCACTTCATGACTTATACTAGTCAATTTATTGAAACACATTAAATTATATTTTTATGCATATACTTAAAGTTTTGCCATCATAAAAAAGAAAGAGACTGTTGACCTCATGATTAATTTTGATGATTGTCAAACTTTAAGTGTTTAAGTATTTAACCATGTGTTTCAAAAATGGATGTAGGTCTTTTCAGGTTTTCAAGTTAAAATTATAATTTTATCAAGTTGGAGATCAAAAAAAAGTGACAAGGGGCAAAATTATAATTTTATAAAGTTGAAAAAAATCTATTTTAGAAGCCTCAAGAACAAGCTTAGAAGATTTTTAATGTTTTGAAGGTAGTTCCATAATTTTTGAATGCATAAATTAGGAAAAGATCAAGTTTTAGCAAACGGAACAACCCAAAGGATGACCCCTAGGAAATTTTCTTTCGAAATGGGCTGCTTGACATGCTTGGCATACAAACTAGGCTGACCCAGTCTGAGACTGAGCTGATCTAGTCTTAATGGAAGCAAAAGAGAGAAAGTGCAGAAAGCTAGTTTTTCAAGATCTAGGGGACTGAGCCGATCTAGCTATAAACTGAGCCGATCCAGTTAGGACTGAGTCGATCCATTCAAAAACTTGTTCGATCCAGTGATCATAATGGCTAGTTTTTTACAGCTTTTTTAAACAATCATTTTTCTACTCCAACGGCTATTTCAAGGCTTCTAATGGCTAGAAATGATCCTCAAGTTATCACAAAGAGTATAAAAGGCTAGAAAAATATTTGGAAAGTGAGATCAAGTGGATTAAAAGTAGAAATCATTAAAATAGTGAGATTCATTGAATATCTAAAGGAAAAAAGAGAAAAGAGAGGATCTTGTGCATCAAATTCAGAGAGCTTCAAAGTATGATCATCCTCATTTATTCAAGCTTTCTCTCAGCCTTCAAAGAAGAGAATATAATGCTTCAAGAGCCATCTTTCAGTCTCTCCATCAAACTTCAAAAAGAATTATTTTTTTACTTATTTTCATGCTGAATTTTATACTTATATTTTTGTTTCTTTACCAGTTTCTTTGGAAAAAAGAAACTTGGGGTGTAGGTTGGTCCAAGCCAAAAATTGGATAGTGTAAAGGTTGTGGTTGGTGCTCCTAGGTTAAAACCAACTAGATTGATAGTGAACCCGAGAAAACTATTGGTGTAGAGTTATGGTTGGTGAGTCCGATAAAACTAACTGGATTTGTTTGTGATCCTGGATAAAAACAAACACACTATAATTTCAAATTATAGTAAAATTTTTAAGGGGATAGCTTGGAGAGTGGACGTAGGTGCTAGATTGCACCGAACTACTATAAAATCTTTGTGTTTTTTTTGTGGGTTTTCTTTTCTTGCTTTTCTTATTTACTTTACATATTTGCATTAGTTAGTTGCTTTTAATTGCACTGCTACACATTGCTTATTCACCATAAGCATTCAAGTTTCTCTTAATTAGAAGCACATATTTATTTTAGAGTATAATTTGATTAAAAATTTTATAAACCCAATTCACCCCCCCCCCCCCTCTTAGGTGGCTATACCTAGGCAACAAGCCACATAGCTTCTTTTGTAGCATCAGATGCCGTAACATACTCTATCTCGCACACAGAATCGATCATAGTGTGCTATTTAGAACTCTTCCAGCAGACTGCTCCACCATTCAGGATAAATATATATCCTGACATATTTTTACTATCATCATGATCCGATTGAAAATTAAAATTAATATATCTCATAAGTTTCAAGTCAGCAACTCTATAAATAAGCCACTGGTCCTTAGTATTTCTTAAATATACTAGGATTATCTCTACAATCTTCTAGTGATTCTCACCTAGATCATACTTGTAAGATGAGTGCCCTAGAAGCCAGATTGGTTGACACTTATAA
The DNA here is from genome assembly GCA_006176705.1 of Cocos nucifera. NCBI lineage: Eukaryota > Viridiplantae > Streptophyta > Magnoliopsida > Arecales > Arecaceae > Cocos > Cocos nucifera. The sequence goes on along the minus strand of QRFJ01001161.1, from coordinate 13,987 downwards.
TATACTTTCTAGGGGCATTTTTATAATTTTGACTAAAATTAATAAAAGGGTTATTTTCTATCATATTGTATATTTAAAGTGTCTGTGATACATACTTTGAGTTAATGGGTATGCTAATACATATTTTCAAGAGTTAAAAATTTAAGATATGTATTTTCATAATTAACTCATAAATTGCTCCCGACTGTAGGATCATTACGAGTATGGTGATGGATCCAGAGGTTGGTGTACGATCACTTTCTTGGGATAGATGGGTCTTGAGTCTATGATGACTACCTCGAGCGGTCATAAGGAAGTCTACCTTCTCATCAATGACTAGCTTAATGCTGTAGTTGTATATCTGATTCTTTGACCTGAGATGCATTGGTAGTTCATCTTGAGTGTTAGAATTTAACTACACCATAACTCGATCTCCTAGCCATTCAAAATATTAAGGTGTATGTTGGCTATAGCATGTTCATTATAGGAACTGGATCGCACCAATAGAAGATCTATCAATCTCAATAGAAGAGGTGTAGTCCTATGATGATCATGAGATCGAGTTCTTAAGTCCTATAAAAATTATGTCCCAAAGTCAATTGTCAGTCTGTTGACAGTTGAGATATTATAATTAATTTATTAATTAATAAAAAATATTTTGACATCTTTTTTCATCATAAATTTATATCTTCTAATGAACTACATTATTGTGATGAAGTCCTTAGGACTATTTAGTTTCGATAAAGAGAGGATTTATCGATTAGTCCTTGAATTTGTTCACGATCAAATGATAGACTGTTAATTAGGACGACAGTATCTATCGAGCATAGCTCGCTATATGCCATATAGGTTGGTTGTCCTTTTAACCAAGGAGTATAGAGACATTGGTATGGCATACAGGTGAGATGTATGGGTATATCGTCATTGAACGTGACCAACTTCATAGCATTTAGCTGTCGAGAATGTCTCTAATAGGATATAGGTATAAGTATCCCATAGACCTGAGATCACCTCAGTAACTTGCAAGCAACTCACTATTCTTTGGTATCAGACTAATTGAATTTTTAATTCAACAACGGAAGGCTTCTGGGCACAATCAAGTACTTACAAAGTTGAAATGTGATCAAGATGGAATTGACCACTCTAAGGTTGGAGAAGAATGTATCATTGTATTTCAATATAGCAAAATCTTAGCCAGGATAATCCATCAGATGGATTTGATAATTTGAAATACAATGTGGACAACCTGATCAGAGTTGATAGTTGAACTCTGAGATGTCCTACGAGCATTGTGGTCAAGGGGATGAATTATATGGAAACTATATTCGCATGGATTCTAAGGATGGTGTTCTACACATTTCGACATATCCGGCCATCGGGTATCATTACTAGATGGTCAGTTTGATTGGTACAAAAATTTATTTCTATGCTACTAACTTAGGTTTGGACCTATGAGGTCACACACATTAGAGTTTATATTCCGATCTGATGGTTGATCAGTGATTTAGAATTATTTTAGGGTTAAACGATCAATACGATTGGTATTTAACCTAGTGCAAGTATTGCAGGAGGATAGATTAGCAATTAGATTACTAATTAGCTTAATTTAATTAAGCTAGAGGGCTGAGATTAAGTCTAATTAAATATAATTTAATTAGATTTCGTTTGGGTTTGATTGGATCAAGTTCAATTAGCTTATTAGATAAATCAAGTGCAAGGAAGAACTAGTCCTAGTTTAACTAGGACTTAGGTCAACCCAATTTTCTAATTTGATTAGAAAATTAAATTAGAATTAAATCTAATTTAATTAAGTATTTAAATGGATTAGGGCTTTATTTAATTTGATTGGTTTACTCTTGTTTTTATTTGGTTAAAATACCTTGTTTGATCAAGTCAAAATAGGAGTCCTAGTGTGACTAGGACCCTATTCCTTGCGCCAGCTAATCCTCATGCCCCACCCTTTTTCTCTTTCTATTTTTATGTAAAATTCTCCACATCCAAAGGTTTCTCACGCCCCCTTTTCTCTCTTCTATTTCTCATATGGAAGTTTGTTGGAAGACCAAATCAAAAGAGGAATTTGTTTTGCTTAAAGATTCTATGAGATATAATCCTTGTTGACCAAATCTTCTTCCCATTGTGTGCTGACCCATCTTCCTTTATTTCCTCTAATTTCCATGGTAAAAGAGGGAATTTTTGTGCGCCCCCCTTGCTGGTCCACATCAGAAAAGTAAGGTGGGGGCGCCCAAGAGTTGGGCGTCCCAACAACTTTTCTTATTTGGTCCTTCCTAGTCTAGGTTTTTTATCTAACTTGGACTGTGCATATCTCTTTATTTAAAAAAAAATTTTAGCTAAAATTTAAGTGGATTACAGATTTTGAGAGATCTCTTTGATGTAGAAAAATTAGAGAAAAATTTATCTGGGTCGTGGAGATATTAAAAATACAAATCAGGATATCTAGAAAAGGAACAAAGAAGAAGAAGAGGATCTTCTTTTAGGATTTTTGTTCTAAATCTCTTCCTTCTTTTTGTGAGCTTTTGAGAGGTGTCTTGACATCACAAATCCTCTTCCTTTTCTTTTAGTATTTTGGAGAGTCTAAGTTTCAAAGAAGAAAGCATCGGATCGACCGTCGAAGAGAGATCAGCATAGTGCTAGTATACTGTGTTGATTTCAAGATCTCTTATCGTGTTCGTGGGCTTGTATGGATGACTCCTAGAGGCCAGACGTGTGTATGGCTCTTGACTTCATTCTTAAGTCTGAATTAGTAAGTTAGAACATCTAACTTGCTCAGGTAATAGATCTGATCTATTAACTTCATACCTGCATTTGATGTAGTGTAGATCTAGGTTGATTTGATCAATTTTTTCTTTCTTATTTGATTTTAATTTTTGATTTAATATCATACTTTGATCATATAATAGATCTTAGATCTAGGTGTTTATATATTTATTTAAATAAATATTTAATTTATTTAAATTTTTTACTGTAAGATCTTGAAAAAGTTTCAAAATCTATCCGTGAAATCCTAGATCTGGTTCCTTCATCAACCTCGGTAGAAGAGGAGTAGTCCTATTATGATCATGAGATCAGGTTTTTAAGTCCATGGCCATGGTAGAGTGAAATAATAGAAAAGAGTTTTCTACTAGGATTTCACATCAGACTCAAATTGAATGATTAATTCATATGACAGGTGTTGGATTTGACAAGTTCACTTTAACCTTAATCCTATCGGGGCTCATGATAGAAGAACCCAATCACATAGGTAGCTGCATCGAGAGATTCATATTTGATTCTAATAGGTTGCCACCACATACTGCTAGGTGTCATTGGTAGATTTTGGGATCAATTAGAATGGTCTTGATGATCCATAATTCTAATAGGATGAATCAAAAGAGTTCTAGTCTATCGAAAGATATTTCAATGATGTCGATGATAGAGATCACGACATATCTCATTATCATATAGAACTAAATCTTATTGGATTACACAAACAAGGGTTTGGGTCTAGATCTAATCAATTGGACTAACCTAGTTTGATTGATTTGGATTAGATCCAATTATGTTTAAGAAAATCATGCTAACACATGATTGAGCCAAACATTCTCCTTTTGCCATCTTTTCGGTTCATCTCAACTGAGCCAAATTAGATTTGGCTCATCGAAAGCTCTGTATGAGTTTGTCTTGGTCTGATTGGAGCTTGTCCTGATCAGAATAGGCTTGTCTTGATCAAAATAGGGCTTGTCCTAGTCAAAATATGGCTTGTCCTGATGAGATCAGGGCTTGTCCTAAAATCATGAGATGAAATTTGGATAAGAACATTTTGATCCAATTTTTGCAGGAATTGGGGGAGGAGATGTGTGCCCCCTAGAATTCATCTGAGGGTGCACGTCCTTATGGATTTTGCATGAAGAAAAGTGGGGGCGTGATTTTGCATGAAGAAAAGTGGGCGTGCACCCAAAGTGGATAAGGGATGAGATGTTTTGATGAGATCAAAACACCTCCAGATAATTAGTTATGCCAACTTATCTCTATCCTCCTTTCTCCACACCATGTTTTCTGAATTTTGTGCAACAAAATCAAAAGAAAATATGATGTGGGGCATGGAGATCTGATGGGAGTCCTTCTGCTTTAAGCAAACTAGTTGCTTAAAGCCCTAGAACTCTAGGGTAGCGAACAAGTCTATAAATAGGGCCCTGCACCTCATTGTTTTGCATTGCAATTCATCTATGATGAAGCTCTAGTTCTCCCTCCATATTCCATTCCCTCTTCTATATCTCCTCTCCCTCTTCCCCTCTCCCTCTTCCATGCCCAAAAGGGTTGGGCAAAAATCAAAGATCAGGAGTTGGTTCCTGAACCTGCAAAGGTTGCGCAACCAGTTGCTGATCAAGAGACGAACGTGATGCTGCTGAAGATTAGATCTTTAGTGCTAGGAGTTAAGATCTGATCTAATCTTTAGTGGTTAAATCTAGTAGGAGATGGCATCCAGATCTAACCCGAGTGGACTTTGGTAGATGCCAGGCACATGCATGGCTAGATCTGGAATCTCGAAGTGCAGTCAGATCATCGACAGGATAAATTGTTTACCCAGAATCAGGTAATAATAGTTGTTACAAATTTAACTTAATTTTAGTTTTTGATATCAGATTATACCAATCAGATCTGAGAACTCTCAGATCTGATTGGATCTTGGTAGAAATTTTTTAAAATTTCACTACAGATCAGGTCGATCTTACAGTAGGAAAATCAGATTTTCCTTCAACTAGTATCAGAGATGTATTTGTAGTTCTTCAGATCATGTTTTAATCTGATTTTTATTTTATTTATGATCTCATATGATTGATTTTAAATGTTACATAAGATGTATCAGATCAGTAGATTAAATTTAAAATTTCATATACGCAATCCATGTCATACATGTCTAGACTAGTTTTATTATTCTATGCAATAAATTATCTAGAATAAATTTTATTTTGATATATATATATATATTTTAGATCTGATTGCTTTGTAGTGTAGATTAATTTTTTGATTAAGGCATTCCCCATGACCATCCAGTCATAAGAGTAAGAAGGGTTTAAAGTGAAAGGGCAAATATGGTACTCCCTATTAGATATATGTGCCCTAGAAGCCAGAATTGGCTGACACTTATAATACACTTCTAGGGGCAAAATTATAATTTTGACTAAAATCAATAAATGGGTTATTTTCTATCACATATATGTATTTAGTATCTGTGATGCATCCTTTGAGTTAATGGCAATGATAATTCATATTTTCAAGAGTTGAAAATTTAAGACATGAATAATCATTATTAACTCATAAATTGCTCCCGACCATAGGATCATCACGAGGATGGTGATTGATTCAGAAGGTTGGTGTACAATCGCTTCTCTTTAGTAGATGAGTCTTGAGTCTATGGTGTGGAGACACCGGAGCGAGAGTACAGGTACTCGTTAGAGAACGAGGGCACTGAGCGTGACCACCTCGAGTAGTCATTAGGGAGTCTACCTTCTCGTCAATGACTGACTCGATGCTGCAGTAGTGTGTCTGGTTCTTTGACCTGAGGATGCATCGACAGTTCACCTTGAGGGTGTTATAGTTTGACTACACTATTACTCAATCTCCTAGCCATATGGAACCCTGAGGTGTATGTTGGCTATAGCATGTTCATTGTAGGAACTGGATTGCATCAAGATGGAATCTATCTACCTCGGTGGTAGAGGAGCAGCCCTATGATGATCATGAGAATCAAGTCCAGAAATCCATGGCCATGGTAGAGTGAAATAATAGAAAGAGTTTCTATTTAGATTTTCAAATTGGACTTGAATCGAATGATTACATTCATATGACAGAAAACTAGGGTTTGACGAGTTCACCTTAACCCTAATCTGATCGGGGCTCAAGATAGAAGAACTTAATCACACATGTAGCTACACCGAGAGGTTCACATTTTCAGCTCTGATGGGTTGCCACCATATACTGCTAGGTGTCACTGATGGATTTTGAAAGCAATTAGAATGATTTAGATGATCGATCATTCTAGTTGTCTGAATCAGAAAAAGTTTCTGATCCATTGGAAGGAGTTTCGATGATGTCGATGATAGAGATCATGACATATCCCATTACCATATAGAATTGAACCTAACTGGATCACACAAACAAAGGGTTTGGATCTGGATATCATCAATTGAACTAACCCTAGTTTAATTGATTCTGAATTGAGATTCAATTAGGTTCAAGAAAATCATGCTAGCATATCGATTGAGCCTAAACGTTCTTCTTTTTCAATATTCATTAAAATAGTTGTCCTCGACTGAGCCAAAGGATGTTTGGTGCTCACTCAGAGGCCTTTCACTATGGTCTGACTGGAGCTTGTCCAAGTCAGAAAAGGGTTGTCTTAATTTTGAGTAAATTTGAGACAATTACTTGCCATTTTTGGTCACCTGCCATTTCTTGTTCTTTGACTTTGGTCAAAAGTCTACCTTTGACTGGTCAAACATTGACCATTGATACTTTGACTTTTGATCCACATGTCATGCACCCTATTGGAGAGCTGGTGGGGGCCTTGTCTCCCTCCTAGAACCTGAGAAAAGGAGGAGGGCGCACACGCCTAGGGAGGTATGTGCCCAAGGATAATAATGCCTAGGAGTCCCATACAGATGGGAGTCCTTGTTGGACAAGGAACTAAATCTCTCTTTTGGATTCCAATTAGAGTTCTACCTAAAACCAACTTTGGACCTGGATCTTGGAGAGGGGCTCCATCTAAGTAGGAATCCAGGGGACTCTATTCCCACCAATCAGATTTAGATCTGATTTGCACAAAGGGTTGTGATTGATTGGGAATGAGAGAAGCTGGATCACAGTCAGTCTATAAATAAGACCCTATGCCCAACTAAAACTACAGTAATTGAATTGAGATCAAAGTTTCCCCATGCCCAAGGCACATGCCTCTCCCTCTTCCTCCATGCCAAACCATCTTCTCCCTCTGCTCTCCACATCCAAAAGGAGTTTTGGACCTTCAGTTTGGTGCGATCCTAGATCAAAGAAAGGCGATCAAAAAGCAAGAAGGCTGCACTGATGCAAAGGACGACTGCAGATCTTCAAAAGGAGTTTTGAAGATCCTCCAGATCATATCCAGATCTGATTTTTGGAGGTGTGATAGAGAAGAAGAGGATCTCTAGATCCAGTCAGAGTGGATACCGGTAGAGGCCAGGTGCTTGCGTGGCTAGATCCAGAACCTTTCGCTGCAAACAGGATCATCAACAGGGTAATAGGATTACCCAAATCAGGTAAATTAAATTTGATTTAATTTATTTTTATTTTATTTCTATTATTAAAATAATAAAATCAGATCTAAAACATCCCAGATCTAATTGGGATCGAGAGAAAAATTTTGAAATATATCTCTCGATCTAGAGTGAATATCGGTAGAGGTCAGGCAATTACGTGGCTACATTTAGAACCTCAGGCAATCAGCAGGATTTCATCATAGGGTAATAAGATGGTACCCAAGAATAAGATATAAATTAAATCTAATTTAATTTATTTTATTTTATTTTATTAAATTCATAAAATTTGATCTAAAAAGTATCAAATCTAATTTAGATCTAATAAAAATTTTTTAAAATATTTTTCTTGATCAAATCAGATTTGAACGAACCTGATCCGAAAAATAGGTTTTTCCCTTCAACTGATATCAGAGCCAGGTTCCTCTAAATAATTTAGATCTAATTTTAATTTAATTTTGATTTAATAATTTGGTAATTTTAGATGTCACATGAGATATGATTAGATCTAAAATTAAAAATTAAAAATTAAATAATTTAGATCTAAGATTCTACAAGATATGCATGACTAGTTGTAGAATAGAATAGTTCTATAGTATAGTCTTGCATGATCATAATTTAAATTGATAAATTAAATTCATATTTTTAGATTAATTTATTTACTATTTTTTAATATTATAAATATTATAATAATATCTAAAAAATAGAAAATAAAATTATTTAATTTTGAATATTCATATGAGATATGATGAATGCATGTTTAGACTAGTTGTAGAATAGTTCTACATAATTATCTAGTATAGAATTTATTTTGATGAGATTAATTTAAAATTTAATTTTTTAGATGATTATGAGATAATTTAGATCTGAAAATATGCATGATATGATACATGAGATGTATGCAAAATATGTTTATAGTTAGATCAATTTTATATATGAGATATATGATGTAGATCTAACTATTGTTTTGCAGTATTTTATATTTTCCTGATTAAAGGCATTCCCCTTGGCCGTCTGGTCATAAGAACAAAGTAGGGTTTAAATATCCTCTCCTCTCATTCGATGGGTGTGTTCTTATAATGTGTAGGGGTGCTGCGTGCATTCGTCCTTAATCAGAAACCCAAAAACTTATTTTCTGCAAAATTCCTAGATCCTGAAATCCTAGGATTTTATTGTACATATTTTGTTTATGAACCCTAAACTTAATTAAGAATTAAGATTATGAAATATTAATTAAGGTCTAAAAATTAAAGAATTTTTAGATTCTAAGACATATTCATAAATATTAGGTTCGGACTTGGGTAGCTCAATTAGGTCTAAGCGGTTGATCAAATCGAATCAAGAGTTGGTTAGATGGGATCAACAGTGCTTAAATTGACCAGCCTAATAGGATTAAGTCTGGGTCAAGATCGAGTCACATGAGTGATCGATCAAGCTAAGACCTAATTAGGCTCAGTGGTTAGAGTCTAGATTGTAGGCTAACCCAATTGATTCTGGCTTCAATAATTTGGTGTCTAAGGTAAGTTTGGCAGATATGATCGACTAATTTTTAATTGGGAGCTACTCGACCTCGAATGCATTCTTGTTGAGTTAATGGCATATTCCCTTCCATCGGTCTCACTTACCTAGCCATATTTGTTGACTCAGTTCTGATCTGAGGTGGTCAATAATCCGAGCTAACCCATGCCACTAGGTTAGTCATAATGGTTATGACTATATCAAGTCTAGTTTAATGAGATCTAAATCAAATCTTCCTAAGAAAAGATTAAGTCTAAGGTCTTCCACCATTGTAGATATGCAGGCCCTTTTCCGGGGATTGATTATTCTCGACTGGTTACAAGTGGTTCAGTTGCACCGGAAAGATGCAACCATGTCTATTAGGCATTGGATGCTATGGGCTGGAGGATGGATTGGGCTCAATATTTTGGATACGGTGATAGACTCAATTAGGAATCCAATCTGTGCAAATGGTGGGTCTGACTTAACTAAGGAGTGGATCAATATTCTGGGCATGATGAGATTCATGAATTAGAGATCAAGTTTGGGTGCACCATGATTAGAGAATCATTGAACAAGAGTTGTTCACTCATTGGCTAACCCATCACCAATAACTGTTAGGTGAGGTGATGAGTCAGTTGGTGAGACCGCACCACCCACTAGAAATCATTAATCGTGGAGATTTTTGCATCTCTACAGAGGGAGTGTAGGGATCCAAGAAAATAGTGGAGCTAATTTATTTAAAAATAAAATCTCTAAATAAATTGGTCAAGTCTTAATTATAATATCTAACTAGAAACTTTGACTCTCTACAGAAAAATGTCTGCGTCCAACCCACTAGCACGTATCCTGGACACCCATAGACTGATCGGACCCAATTACAAAGATTGGCTTCGGAACTTCAAACCCATTTTGGGTTTTGAGAAGTTAACTCATGTATTGGACTAGGACCCCCTCGTCTTACCAGCTCATCCATCCGCTGAATAAAGAGCATCTCTTGACAAGTAGTTGGATGAAAATAATAAGGTTAGATATTACATGTTGGGCTCGATGTCTGATAAGCTTCAGCGCCAATATGAAGATATCAGGACTGCCCATTAAATGTTGGCTCATCTATAAGAGATGCTTGATGAACAGAGTCGCGCAGCCAAGTATCAAGTCACTAAATGACTTTTCAAGGCTAAAATGCGTAACGGACAGTCAGTCCAAGATCACTATCTGATGATGATCAAGGATTTGAAAGATCTTAAGAAGCTCGATGTGAAGTTGGACCTAGATCTGTAGAATAATTTAATTCTGCAATTCTTGATTGATGCATATGGGCAGTTCATCATGAACTACCATATGCATAAACTTCAAAATTCTCTAACCAAGCTTATGAACATGCTGGTTACTGCTGAGCTTTTTATGAAAAGTTCTAAAGGCTCAGTGCTTTCTATGGAACAGACTTCTTCCAAGAGAAAGTCTTTTGAAAAGAAGAAGAAGTCTGCAAAAAGGCAAAAGGTGGAAGGAGGAAAGAAGAAAAAGCAAAGCTGAAGAAGAAGGTCGCTGACAAAGGAAAGTGTTTCCATTGCAACACTGATGGCCGCTAGAAGTGGAGCTGCCCTACTTACCTGGCCACCCTAAAGAATAAGAAGGAGGCAGGTCCTTCTGGAGGTATGTTTGTTATTTAGTCTAACCTTATGATTTCTTCTACATGTAGTTGGGTGCTTGACTCTAGTTTTAGTGCTCATTTATGTACTTCCAAGCAGAATCTTGAGGATAGCAAGAGGCTGAGGGATTGTAAGATGATCCTACACATCAAAAATGGAGCAAGAGTTACTGCTGTGGTCATAGAAACATACCCTCTTCGACTACCATTTGGTTTAGACTTAGTATTAAAGGATTATTATTTTGTGCCTATAGCAAGCAGAAATTTGATTTCTGTTCCATGCTTAACACTAGAAGGCTATGTAATTAGTTTTCTTAAGGACCATTGTAATATTCTTTATGAAAGAAATAAAATTGCAAGTGGTTTCCTTATTAACGATCTTTACCAGTTACATATTGATGTATCTATTTTTAATATCGAGCAAAATCTGAATGCCATAAGAACAAAATGACCTAGGGATAGTCCAAATGATAGATATCTATGGCACCTAAGACTAGGTCATATAGCAGAAGATAGGATTAACAAATTGGAGAAAATCAGGCTATTGAGTCCGTTGACTTTCGAGTCATATCCAATTTATGAATCTTGTCTTCATGGCAAAATGACTAAGCTCCCTTTTGTAGGACATGGGAGAAAGGGCCATGGATCTTCTTGCCCTAGTACATACTGATGTGTGCGGCCCATTTGATGTGCCGGCTAGAGGCAACTTTGTCTACTTCATAATCTTTATCGATGATTTATCTCGGTATGGGTATGTGTATCTTATGAGACACAAGTCTGAAGCTTTTGAAAAGTTCAAGAAATTCAGACATGAAGTAGAAAATCAAACTAAAAAATCCATTAAGGTTCTTCGATCAGATCGAGGAGGTGAATATCTTAGTCAAGAATTTCTGGACCATCTTAAGAAAAATGGCATAATCTCTCAATGGACTCCACCTGGAACACCTCAACTCAATAGGATTTTAGAATGGAGGAATCGGATCCTATTAGATATAGTCTGATCCATTATGAGCTTCACAGACCTTCCTAATTTTCTTTGGGGATATAGTCTGTTGACTGCAATATACTTACTGAATAGGGTTTCTTCTAAAATCATTCCTACCACACCGTATGAGATATGGCATGGTAAGAAATCAAGTCTGAGTCATCTCGAAATTTGGGATTGTCTGGCTCATGTCAAAAGACAACAAGCAGACAAGCTAGACTATAGGTCCCTTAGAGCTTGATTTATAGGATATCCTAAAGAGTCATTAGGATATTATTTCTACATTTTAGAAGATCATAATGTGATTATGAGTCGACATGCCATCTTTCTTAAAAAATAGTTTATTCAAGATAGTGGCATTGAAAAGCAGATCAAGCTCGAGGAGAAAGTCTCACAAGAGCAACGAGCTAAGGACCAAATGGAACCAAATCAGGTTGAGCCAATACAATCACTACCTCCTCCACCTCATAAGATCGGAAAAGAATTTTCCATCCCCCTGAGAGGTACTTAGGTACTATTTCAGAGGAAGTAGAAAAATATTCCTCATAGGTAATGGGGTTCATGGTGATGATCCCAAAACCTATGACGAGATGATATTGGATATCGACTCCGAGAAATGGTTAGAGGTAATGAAATCAAAAATTGACTCGATGCACTTAAACCAAGTCTGGACCTTGGTAGATCCATCAGAAGATATAATACCTATTGGATGTAAATGGATCTACAAGAGAAAGATTGGCACAGATGGAAATGTAGAGACATTCAAAGCTAGATTAGTGGCAAAAGGGTATAGTCAATGCGAAGGCATTGACTATTAGGATACCTTTTCATCAGTAGCTATGCTAAAATTCATCCGCACATTGCTTGCTATTGTAGCCTATTTTGATTATGAAATATGGCAAATGGACGTGAAAACGACATTCTTAAATGGATATCTTGAGGAAGATATCTATATGGAACAGCGCTAGGTTTCACATCCAATGATGTTGATCACAAGGTATGCAAGCTGCAAAGATCCATATATGGACTTAAGCAAGCATCTTGGAGATGGAATACTCATTTTAATGATGTAATCAAATTGTTTGATTTCATCAAGAATGATGAGGAACCATGTGTCTTCAAAAAGATCAGTGGGAGTGCTATTGTCTTCCTCATATTGTACGTGGATGATATCCTCCTTATTGGAAATGATATTTCATGTTGACCATAGTTAAAATGTGGTTATCCAAAGAATTCTCCATGAAAGACCTAGGAGAAGCATCCTTTATTCTAGAAATTAAGGTCTATAGAGATAGACCGAATAGGATGCTAGGACTTTCACAGAAGATGTATATAGAGGAAGTGCTAAAGAGGTTTAGCTTGAAAAACTCTAAGAGGGGATTAGTACCCTTCAGACATGGCATTCATCTCTCCAAGAAGATGTGCCCTAGCACACCTGAGGAGATAGAATGCATGAGCAAGATCCCTTATGCTTCAATAATAGGGAGCCTCATGTATACCATGTTATGTACACATCCTGATATAGCCTATGCTGTGAGTATCACAAATAGATATCAGTCGAATCTAGATGAAGAACACTGGACTTCTGTGAGATATATATCCTTAAGTACTTGAGACAAACTAAGGATATGTTGTTGCTTTTTGGTAATGGAGAACTCCAAGTTCAGGGGTAAACAGACTCAAATTTTATGATCGATATAGATGATCGAAAGTCAACATCTGGGAGTCTATTTGTGTGTAATGGTGGTGCTGTCAGTTGAAAGAGTTCCAAGCAAACAGTGATAGCAGATTTCACCATGGAAGCAGAGTACATCGCTGCATCAGAAGCTGCGAAGGAGGCATTCTGGTACAAGAAGTTTATCGCAGAGATCGGAGTGATGCCATCAGATGCCATTCCTTTATATTGTGACAACAATGGTGCCATAGCCCTTACTAAGAAGTTGAGGTCTTACCAAAAATCCAAGTACATCGAGCGGCGATATCACCTCATCCACGATTACCTCAAGAAAGGTTACGTCGAGGTCAAGAGAGTCGACTCTACAAACAATGTGGCAAACCTACTCACAAAGTCATTGGACCAGCAGAAGATTGAAGCCCACCTTGAGAAGATGGGACTTTGATTTGTAGCCAATTCACTTTAGGTCAAGTGGGAGTTTGTTAGATATGTATACCATAGAAACTAGAATTAGCTGACACTTGTTATACACTTCTAAGGGCAAAATTATAATTTTGACTATAAATAATAAAATAGATTATTTTCTATCATAATGTGTATTTAGTGTCTATGATACATCCCTTGAGTTAATGGCAATGATAATTCTTATTTTCAAGAGTTGAAAATTTAAGATATAAATTTTCATTATTAACTCATAAAATGCTTCTGACCATAGGATCATCATGAGGATGGTGATTGATTCAAAAGGTTGGTGTACAATCGCTTCTTTATAGTAGATGAGTCTTGAGTCTATGGTATAAAGACACAAGGAGCGAGAGTATAGGTACTCATTAGAGAACGAGGGCACTGAACGTGACCACCTCGAGCAGTCATAAGGAAGTCTACCTTCTCGTTGATGATTGACTCAAAGCTGCAGT
>QRFJ01001160.1:219963-230049 GCA_006176705.1 Cocos nucifera | reverse complement strand
ATTTTTGATGAGATCAAACATTTTGATCACATCATTAGAATGAGTGTTCCAGCTCTGAGATGCTTGCTTAAGTCCATATATGGACCTTTGCAGCTTGCAAACCTTATGATTAGTATCACTGGATGTGAAACCTAGCGGCTGTTCCATATAGATATCTTCCTCAAGATATCCATTTAAGAATGCCATTTTCACATCCATTTGCCATATTTCATAATCGAAATAGGCTGCAACAGCAAGCAATGTGCAGATGGATTTTAGCATAGCCATTGGGGAAAAGGTATCCTGATAGTCAGTGCCTTTGTATTGACTATAACCTTCTGCCATTAGTCTAGCCTTTAATGACTCCACATTCCCATATGCACCAATCTTTCTCTTGAAGATCTATTTACACCCAATAAGTACTATACCTTCTAGAGGATCTACCAAGGTCCAAACTTGGTTTGAGTGCATCAACTCAATTTCTGACTGCATTACCTCTTGCCATTTCTCGGAGTCGATATCTGATATCGCCTCATTTTAGGTTTTGGAATCGTCACCATGAGCACCATTACCTACGAGGAACATTTCCTCTACTTTCTCTGAAATAATACCTAAGTATCTTTCAGAGGGATGGAAAACTCTTTCTGATCTATGAGGTGGAGGTAGTGTTCTTATTGGCTCAACCTGATTTGGTTCCAATTGGTCCTTGGCTTGTTGTACTTGTGAGACTTTCTCATCAAGCTTAATCTGCTTTCCAATGCCGCTATCTTGAATAAACTATTTTTCAAAAAAGATGGCATATCGACTCACAATCACATTGTGGTCTTCTGGAATGTAGAAATAGTACCTTAATGACTTTTAAGATATCCTATGAATCGAGCTCTGAAGGACCTAAACTCTAACTTATCCGCTTGTTGTCTTTTGACATGAACCGAACAACCCCAAATTTTGAGAAGACTCAGACTTGGTTTCTTACCATGCCATATCTCATACGGTGTGGTAGGAACGGTCTTAGAGGGAACCCTATTCAGTAGATAAATTGAAGTTAACAATTAATGTCCCTAAAGAAAATTAAGGAGATCTGTGAAGCTCATCATGGATCGGACCATAACCAATAGAGTCTGATTTCTCCATTCTGAAACTCCGTTGAGTTGAGGTGTTTCTGATGGAGTCCATTGAGAGACTATGCCATTTTTCTTGAGATAGTCTAAAAATTTTTGGCTAAGGTATTCACCTCCTCGATCTGATCGAAGAACCTTAATGGGTTTTCCAATTTATTTTTCTACTTCATGTCTGAATTTTTTAAACTTTTCAAAAGCTTCAGACTTGTGTCTCATAAGATACACATACCCATACCTAAATAGATCATCAGTAAAGATAATGAAGTAGACAAAATTGCCTCTAGCCGACACATCAAATGGGTCGCACACATCAGTATGTTCTAGGGCAAGGAGATCTGTGGCCCTTTTCCCATGTCCAACAAAAGAAAGTTTAGTCATTTTGCCTTGAAGATAAGATTCACAAGTTGGATATGACTCGAAAGTCAATGGACTCAATAGCCCATTTTTCTCCAATTTGTTGATCCTATCTTCTGCTATATGACCTAATCTCAGGTGCCATAGATACCTATCATTTGGACTATCCCTAGGTCATTTGGCATTCACGTTTTGCTCGATAGTTAGAATAGATACATCAATATGTAGCTGATAAAGATCGTTAATAAGAAAACCATTTGCAATTTTATTTTTTTCATAAAGAATGTTACAATGGTCTTAAAGAAGGTAATCACATAGCCTTCTAGTGCTAAGCATGAAACAGAAATCAAATTTCTGCTCGCTGTAGGCACATAATAATAGTCTTTCAAAACCAAGTCTAAACCAGATGGTAATCGAAGAGGATATGTTCCCACCGCCAGTGCAGCAATTCTTGCTCCATTACTGATGCGTAGGATCATATCTCTATCCCTCAGCCTCCTGCTATCCTCAAGACCCTACATGGAAGTGCACAAATGAGCACTAGAACCAGAGTCAAGCACCCAACTAGATGTAGAAGAAAACGTAAGGTTAAACTCAATAACAAGCATACTTCCAAAAGGACCTTCCTTCTTGTTCTTCAGGATGGCCAGGTAAGTAGGACAGTTTCACTTTCAATGGCCGTTGCTGTTGCAATGAAAATACTTTCCGTTGGCAGCGGCTTTTATCTTTGACTATATTTTCTTCTTCTTTCCTGCTTCTACCTTCTGCTTTTTTGCAAACTTCTTTTTCTTTCCATAAGACTTTCTTTTGGAAGAAGTTCATTCCATAGCAAGAATTGAGCCTTTAGAACCTTTCATAGAAAGCTCAGCGGTGACCAGCAAATTCATTAATTCGGCCAAGAAATTTTGAAGTTTATGCACGTGGTAATTCATGATGAATTGCCCATATGCATCGGTCAAGGATTGCAGAATAATATCGTTCTATGGATCCAAGTCCAACCTCACACCGAGCTTCTCAAGCTCTTCTAGGTCCTTGATCCAGAACCTTCCGCTGCTTACTGGATCATCAACGGGTAATTGGATTACCCACTTCAAGGTAAATTAAATTTGATTTAATTTATCTAATTTAATTTTAATTTTTAAAATAATAATAATCAGATCTAAAATATCTTAGATCTAATCTAGATCAAAGAGAAAATTTTTTGAAATATATCTCTTGATCTGATCAGATCTGAACGAACCTGATCCAGAAAATCAGGATTTTCTCTTCAACTGGTATCAGAGCCAAGGTTCTAAAAGTATTTAGATCTAATTTTAAATTTATTTTAATTAAAAAATAAGTGATTTTAGATGTCACATGAGATGTGATCAGATCTAAAATTAGAAAAAATTAAAATTAAATAATTTGGATCTAAGATTAGAAAATATGCATGACTAGTTCTAAAATAGAATAGTTCTATAGAATAGTCTTGTATGTTTTCAATTTAATTTGATTAAATCATATTTTAGATCTATTTATTTACTATTTTTTGATATTATAATGGTTATAATAACATCTAAAAAATAGTAAATAAAAATTATTTAATTTTAAATATCATATGAGATATGATTGATGCATGTCTAGACTAGTTGTAGAATAGTTCTACATAATTATCTAGATTAGAATTTATTTTGATTAGATCAATTTAAATCTAATTTTTTAGATTATTATGAGATAATTTAGATCTAAAAATATGCATGATTCGATACATGAGATGTATGCAAAATATGCCATGATTAGATCTAATTTGTATATGAGATATATGATATAGATCTAAAACTATTTTGTAGTATTGCATGTTCCTGATTAAGGCATTCCTCTTGGCCGTCCGATCATAAGAATGAAGAAGGGTTTAAAGGCCCTCTCTTTCCATTCCGATGGGGTGTTCTTATGATGTGTAGGGGTGCTGCGTGTTCGTCCTTAATCAGAAACCCAAAACTTACTTTCTGCAAAATCCTAGATCCTGAAACCCTAGGATTTATTGTGCATATTTTGTTTATGAACCCTACTTAATTAAAAATTAAGATTATGAAATATTAATTAGGTCTAAAATTGAGAATTTCAGATCTAAGACATATTCATAATACTGGGTTCGGGCTTGGGTAGCTCAATTAGGTCTAAGCGGTTGATCAAACCGAATCAAGAGTTGGTTAGATGGGATCAACAATGCTTAAATTGACCAGCCTAATAGGATTAAGTCTGGGTCAAGATCGAGTCACGATCAAGCAAGACCTAATTAGGCTCAGAGGTTAGAGTCTGGATTGTAGGCTAACCCAATTGGTTCTGACTCAACAATTTGGTGTCTAAGGTAAGTTTGGCACATACGACCGACTGGTTTTTAATTGGAAGCTACTCGACCTGAATGCATTCTTGTACGAGTTAATGGCATATTCCTTCCACCGGTCTCACTTACCTGGCCATATCTGTTGACACAGTTCTGATCTGAGGTGGTCAATAATCCGAGCTAACCCATGCCACTAGGTTAGTCATAATTGTTATGACTATGACAAGTCTAGTTTAATGAGACCTGAATCAATTCTCCCTAAGAAAAGATTAAGTCTGAGGTCTTCCACCATTGTAGATGTGCGGGCCCTTCCCGGGGTTGATTGTTCTCGACTGGATACAGTGGCTCAGTTGCACCGAAAAGATGCAACCATGTCTATTAGGCATTGGATGCTATGGGCTGGAGGATGAGTTGGGCTCAATATTTTGGATACGGTGAGAGACTCAATTAGGAATCCAGTCTGTGCAAATGGTGGGTCTGACTTAACTAAGGAGTGGATCAATATTTTGGATACGGTGAGATTCATGAATTAGAGACCAAGTTTGGGTGCACCATGATTAGAGAATCATTGAACAAGAGTTGTTCACTCATTGGCTAACCCATCACCAATAACTGTTAGGTGAGGTGATGAGTCAGTTGGTGAGACCGCACCACCCACTAGAAATCATTAATCATGGAGATTTTTGCATCTCTACAGAGGGAGTGTAGGGATCCGAGAAAAATAGTGGGAGCTAATTTATTTAAAAATAAAATTCTAAATAAATTGGTCAAGTCATAATTACAGTATCTAACTAGAATCTTTGACTCTCTACAGAAAAATGTCTGCGTCCAACCCATTAGCACGTATCCTGGACACACATAGACTGACCGGACCCAATTATAAAGATTGGCTCAGGAACTACAAAATTATTTTGGGTTTCAAGAAGTTAACCCATGTATTGGACCAGGACCCTCCCACCTTACCAGCCCGTCCATCCACTGAACAGAGAGCGTCTCTGGAAAAAATGGATAGACGAAGATAATAAGGCCAGATATTACATGTTGGGCTCGATGTCTGATGAGCTCCAGCGCCAACATGAAGATATCGGGACTGCTCGCCAAATGTTGGCTCACCTGCAGGAGATGTTTGGTGAACAGAGTCGCGCAGCCAAGTATCAAGTCACGAAATGACTTTTTAAGGCTAAGATGCGTGATGGGCAGTCAGTCCAAGATCACTGTCTGATGATGATCAAGGACATGGAAGAGCTTGAGAAGCTCGGTGTGAAGTTAGACTTGGATCTGCAGAATGATATTATTCTGCAATCCTTGACTGATGCATATGGGCAATTCATCATGAATTACCACATGCATAAACTTCAAAATTTCCTTGGCCGAATTAATGAATATGCTGGTCACCGCTGAGCTTTCTATGAAAGGTTCTAAAGGCTCAGTTCTTGCTATGGAATGGACTTCTTCCAAAAGAAAGTCTTATGGAAAGAAAAAGAAGTCTGTGAAAAAGCAGAAGGTGGAAGGAGCAAAGAAGAAGAAGGCAGAGCCGAAGAAAAAAGGCCGATGTCAAAGGAAAGTATTTTCCATTGCAACAGCGACGGCCATTGGAAGCGGAACTGCCCTACTTACCTGGCCACCCTGAAGAACAAGAAGGAAGGTCCTTCTGGAGGTATGCTCGTTATTGAGTCTAACCTTACGGTTTCTTCTGCATCCAGTTGGGTGCTTGACTCTGGTTCTAGTGCTCATCTGTGCACTTCCATGCAGGGTCTTGAGGATAGCAGGAGGCTGAGGGATGGAGACATGATCCTACGCATCGGTAATGGAGCAAGAGTTGCTGCAGTAGCCGTGGGAACATACCCTCTTCGATTACCATCTGGTTTAGACTTAGTTTTGAAAGACTGTTATTATGTGCCTGCAGCTAGCAGGAATTTGATTTCTGTTTCATGCTTAGCACTAGAAGGCTATGTGATTACCTTCTTTAAGGACCATTGTAACATTCTTTATGAAAGAAATAAAATTGCAAATGGTTTCCTTATTAATGGTCTTTATCAGCTACATATTGATGTACCTATTCTAACTATCGAGCAAAACGTGAATGCCAAACGACCTAGGGATAGTCCAAATGATAGATATCTATGGCACCTGAGATTAGGTCATATAGCAGAAGATAGGATCAACAAATTGGAGAAAAATGGGCTATTGAGTCCATTGACTTTCGAGTCATATCCAACTTGTGAATCTTGTCTTCAAGGCAAAATGACTAAACTCCCTTTTGTTGGACATGGGGAAAGGGCCACAGATCTCCTTGCCCTAGTACATACTGATGTGTGCGGCCCATTTGATGTGCCGGCTAGAGGCAATTTTGTCTACTTCATTATCCTTTACCGATGATCTGTCTAGGTATGGGTATGTGTATCTTATGAGACACAAGTCTGAAGCTTTTGAAAAGTTCAAAGAATTCAGACATGAAGTAGAAAAATAAACTGAAAAACCCATTAAGGTTCTTCGATCAGATCGAGGAGGTGAATACCTTAGCCGAAATTCCTAGACTATCTCAAGAAAAATGGCATAGTCTCTCAATGGACTCCACCAGGAACACCTCAACTCAACGGGATTTCAGAATGGAGAAATCGGACTCTATTGGATATGGTTCCGATCCATGATGAGCTTCACAGACCTTCCTGATTTTCTTTGGGGACATTCATTGTTAACTTCAATTTATCTACTGAATAGGGTTCCCTCTAAGACGTTCCTACCACACCGTATGAGATATGGCACGGTAAGAAACCAAGTCTGAGTCATCTCAGAATTTGGGGTTGTCCGGCTCATGTCAAAAGACAACAAGCGGACAAGTTAGAGTTTAGGTCCTTCAGAGCTCGATTCATAGGATATCCTAAAGAGTCATTAGGATACTATTTCTACATTCCAGAAGACCACAATGTGATTGTGAGTCGACATGCCATCTTTCTTGAAAAATAGTTTATTCAAGATAGCGGCATTGGAAAGCAGATTAAGCTTGATGAGAAAGTCTCACAAGTACAACGAGCTAAGGACCAATTGGAACCAAATCAGGTTGAGCCAATAAGAACACTACCTCCTCCACCTCGTAGATCGAAAAGAGTTTTCCATCCCCCTGAAAGATACTTAGGTATTATTTCAGAGGAAGTAGAGGAAAATGTTCCTCGTAGGTAATGGTGCTCATGGTGATGATCCCAAAACCTACAACGAGGCGATATCAGATATCGACTCCGAGAAATGGCTAGAGGCAATGCAGTCAGAAATTGACTCGATGCACTCAAACCAAGTCTGGACCTTGGTAGATCCACCAGAAGGTATAGTACCTATTGGGTGTAAATGGATCTTCAAGAGAAAGATTGGTGCAGATGGGAAATGTGGAGACATTCAAGGCTAGACTAGTGGCAAAAGGTTATAGTCAATGCGAAGGCATTGACTATCAGGATACCTTTTCCCCAGTGGCTATGCTAAAATCCATCCGCACATTGCTTGCCGTTGCAGCCTATTTCGATTATGAAATATGGCAAATGGACGTGAAAATGGCATTCTTGAAATGGATATCTTGAGGAAGATATCTATATGGAACAGCCGCTAGGTTTCACATCCAGTGATACTGATCACAAGGTTTGCAAGCTGCAAAGGTCCATATATGGACTTAAGCAAGCATCTCGGAGCTGGAACACTCATTTCAATGATGTGATCAAAATGTTTGGTTTCATCAAAAATGAAGAGGAACCATGTGTCTTCAAAAAGGTCAGTGGGAGCGCTGTTGTCTTCCTCGTATTGTACGTGGATGACATCCTCCTTATTGGGAATGATATTCCCATGATGACAACAGTCAAATTATGGTTGTCCAAGGAATTCTCCATGAAAGACCTAGGTGAAGCATCCTTTATTCTAGGAATTAAGGTCTATAGGGATAGACCGAATAGGATGCTAGGACTTTCACAGAAGATGTACATAGAGAAAGTACTAAAGAGGTTTAGTATGGAAAACTCTAAGAGGGGATTAATACCCTTCAGACATGGTATTCATCTTTCCAAGAAGATGTGCCCTAGCACACCTGAGGAAATAGAACGCATGAGCAAGATCCCTTATGCTTCTGCAATAGGGAGCCTCATGTATGCCATGCTATGTACACGACCTGATATAGCCCATGCTGTGAGTGTCACAAGCAGATATCAGTCAAATCCAGGTGAAGAACACTGGACTTCTGTGAAATGTATCCTTAAGTACTTGAGAAGAACTAAGGATATGATGTTGGTCTTTGGTAACGGAGAACTCCAAGTCCAGGGATACACAGACTCGGATTTCATGTCCGATATAGATGATCGAAAGTCGACATCTGGGAGTCTGTTTGTGTGCAATGGTGGTGCTGTCAGCTGGAAGAGTTCCAAGCAAACTGTGATAGCAGATTCCACCATGGAAGCAGAATATATCGCTGCATCAGAGGCTGCGAAGGAAGCATTCTGGTACAAGAAGTTTGCTGCAGAAATTGGAGTAATGCCATCAGATGCCATTCCTCTATACTGCGACAACAATGGCGCCATAGCCCTTGCTAAGGAGCCGAGGTCTCACCAGAAATCCAAGCACATTGAGCGGCGATACCACCTCATCCGCGATTACCTCGAGAAGGGTTACGTCGAGGTCAAGAGAGTCAACTCCACAGATAATGTGGCAGACCCACTTACAAAGCCGTTGGGCCAGCAGAAGTTCGAAGCCCACCTTGAGAAGATGGGACTTAGACTTGTAGCCAATTGGCTTTAGGACAAGTGGGAGATTGTTAGATATATGTGCCCTAGAAGCCAGAATTGGCTGACACTTGTAATACACTTCTAGGGGCAAAATTATAATTTTGACTAATATCAATAAAATGGGTTATTTTCTATCACATATGTGTATTTAGTGTCTGTGATACATCCTTTGAGTTAATGGTAATGATAATTCATATTTTCAAGAGTTGAAAATTTAAGACATGAATAATCATTATTAACTCATAAAATGCTCCCGACCATAGGATCATCACGAGGATGGTGATTGATCCGGAAGGTTGGTGTACAATCGCTTCTCTTTAGTAGATGAGTCTTGAGTCTACGGTGTGGAGACACCGGAGCGAGAGTACAGGTACTCGTTAGAGAACGAGGGCACTGAGCGTGACCACCTCGAGTAGTCATTAGGAAGTCTACCTTCTCGTCAATGACTGACTCGATGCTGCAGTGGTGTGTCTGGTTCTTTGACCTGAGGTGCATCGGCAGTTCACCTTGAGGGTGTTATAGTTTGACTACACCATTACTCGGTCTCCTAGCCATATGGAACCCTGAGGTGTATGTTGGCTATAGCATGTTCATTGTAGGAACTGGATTGCATCAAGATGGAATCTATCTACCTCGGTGGTAGAGGAGCAGCCCTATGATGATCATGAGAATCAAGTCCAGAAGCCCATGGCCATGGCAGAGTGAAATAATAGAAAGAGTTTCTATTTAGATTTTCACATTGGACTTGAATCGAATGATTACATCATATGACAGAGACTAGGGTTTGACGAGTTCACCTTAACCCTAATCTGATCGGGGCTCAAGATAGAAGAACTTAATCACACAGGTAGCTGCACCAAGAGGTTCGCATTCAGCTCTGATGGGTTGCCACCATATACTGCTAGGTGTCACTGGTGGATTTTGGGAGCAATTAGAATGATTTAGATGATCGATCATTCTAGCTGTTCGAATCAGAAGAGTTCTGATCCATCGAAAGGAGTTTCGATGATGTCGATGATAGAGATCATGACATATCCCATTACCATACAGAACTGAACCTAACTGGGTCACACAAACAAGGGTTTGAATCTGGTGATCATCAATTGAACTGATCTAGTTCAATTGATCTGAATGAGATTCAATTAGGTTCAAGAAAATCGTGCTAGCACTCGATTGAACCTAACGTTCTTCTTTAAGGGAGGAAAAAAAAGGAATTCAATCTACGAGATCCACTCCAGCTAGATCTAGAGATCCTCTTCTTCTTTATCACATCTCCAAAAATTAGATCTAAATCTAATTTGGAGGATCTTCAAACACCTTTCGAAGATTAGCAGTTGTCCTTTGCCGCAGCGCAGCCTTCTAGCTTTCTATCGCCTTTCTCTCGTCTGGATTGCACCAACTTGATTCCAAACTCCTTTCATGGAGAGGAGAGGGAGAAATGGACTTGGCATGAAGGAGGAGAGGAGAGGCAGCCTTGGGGTGTGGGAATTTTCAATCCAATTTGAGTTGGGTGCAGGGTCTTATTTATAGACTATGCCATGATCCAATCCTC